>FJOG01000033.1:455138-608325 GCA_900073065.1 Phialocephala subalpina
ATAATACGAATAATTAATTAAATAAAGAAATATATATATATTATTATAAATCTAATAATATATAATTAAATTTCGAATTCGAATTTAAAAGAAATTCTTTTATTTTAATTTAATTTATTAAGTAATTAATTTTTGAATATATAATATAATTCTTTTCTTCTTTTCTTTATATTTTAAATTTTAAGAAATACGTAATATTAATTATTATCCTTTACCAATTAATTTAATATAATAAGTTTAAATTATTATATATATAAATTCGAATATTAATTTAATATTTTATTTTAATTTTATAATAAATATATATATTTAAATAAAATATTAAATATTTTAATTTGATTAAAAAATAATATTTTAACTATTGAAATTAATTGATAACCCTTAATATTATTTAAATTTAATAATGATTTCTAAGACTTTAAAATGTTTTTAAAGAAGTAATATTCGAACATTTTGAGCTCGAATCGGCCTTTGATCCCTGGAATCGAAGGAATCTGAATCAGATGGCCTAGTTGCATAGGGTGTAAGTATTAATAGCCGTGAGCGAACAAGACGCGCAGCGTTCACCCTTCTCCCGTTGGAGATTGATCCACGGAACTCCTAGATCCACGGATCATTCCCCCCTCCCCCTCCCCCTCCCCCCACTCAAAAAAAGAGGGGAAGTCGGAAATCAGCTTCGGCATGTAAGTAGCATCCATGCTATCGCCGTTTGTAGAAGCTGCGATAAGGCGTGCATATAGCAGGCCTGTGTCGGCAAGCTTTCCTATGTCGGCTTGCAGGCGAGGCAGGATGGCATCGCCAATGCCGCAAGGCCATTGTCGGTGAGGAAACGGGTGGTATTTCCATATTGGTTTGAGGTATGGTAATTTAGGATAATGAAGATCAAGTCTGATGGGGCTGCAGCATGACGGAAAATTCCATAGAGTTAATGGAGTCCGCGACAACAAGCATTCTGGTCTTGGCATTTATCGATCTAGTCCAAGCATGTCTAATCGTGATGATGTGCCAGGTCGGGTAAACAGGAAGGGTGGACAATTTACCCAGCAAACCTCAGACACCCGCATGCTCTCGATCCCCACCAAATCCTAGCCAAATTTCTCCACTTTTCCACCTCCGCGTTTCATAGTACAAGGGAACTAATAGGAGGGCTAGGGACCCATAAATCTATATAGAGAAAGGTCTATGGTCAGGGCAGAGATGATCTTGTTCGTCGTCGACCATAGCGAGACCTTTACCGTGTTTACCTTGTGGTAGCCAACTTCAACCATTTCACCCTTATTTACATCGAAACAAATTCATAACTAGCGACCATAAGATGGAAGAGCAACAAGTATCAGGGCTGCGTAGCACTGAAGACATATCCGGTATTGCCAGCACTTATATCGTCAGCCCAAACGGACTTCAACGGAAAAGGGACATCTGCCAAATCGAAGACCCAAAAGAGGCGGCAGGTCACATGCAAACATCAAAAGACGGCAAAACTATTCTGATTCCCCAACCCTCAAGTGATCCAATGGACCCGCTAAACTGGTCTTGGTCGAAGAAACATTGCGTCCTAGCTACGGTCAGCTTCGCGGCTTTGCTCTGCGACTGGGGTATCGCATGGGGGACTACCGTCTTCCAAGATCAAGCAGTCTACTGGAATATGTCAGTGCCAGCGGTAGCAAATTCAGTCAGCGGTGCCAATTTTATGCAAGGTGTTGGTGGTGTACTTGCTGTGCCACTCACCCAACGTTATGGCCGGTAGGTCTTTGCTACTTTTGTTTTCTGACGCGTAGAGAGCTCTTTGTTATAGAGACATTTGGGCTGACTCTCCTACAGTTTGCCTGTTCTCTTCTGGTCTCAGCTTCTCAGCTGCGCAGCTGTTATTGGTGCGGCATTATCACCTGGTTATGCTGGATTCGCAGCTGCTCGAACGCTTCAAGGATTTTTCAACACAGCACCGCAAGTCATCGGCTTGAGCATGATCCACGACATGTTCTTCTTTCATGAACATGCTCGGAAGATTGGAATCTGGGGTTGGTGTTTCGTGACTGGACCTTACATAGGACCGATGATCTCGGAGCTGCTGAATGAGCGGATCTCTTGGCGTGAGAATTATGGAGTTCTCGCCGGACTTTATGGCTTATCAACAATCATCGTCTTTGTTTTCGGCCGGGAGACGCTCTTTGATCGACACTGTGATTTCAAATCTCCAGGGATAGGTGGTCTCAATGGCAAACTTCAGGATCTCACTGGGATTGCTGGACTTTATGTTAATGGTAGACCAACACTGTGGGCTGGGCTGCGTCACACGTTCTCGATATCTCTTCGACCACATATATTTGCAGTTTGTAAGACTATCATTTTCCCTTCAATTATCTCCTACTTAATCTCGGCTAGAGAGTTGACTTATGACAGCTGCTCCATACTATATGTTAACTTTCATGTGGTCTATCGGCCTCGTCAACACAATTGGACAATTCATCACACCACCACCCTACTCATTCAGTAATACAGCCATCGCCCTTCTCTATCTTGCTCCTGTCATAGGCTCCATCACCGGTGATGTCTGGGGCCATTTCTTTAACGACTTCCTCAGCAACCACTACATCCGCCAGAACGACGGTCTTTACGAGCCTGAAGCTCGCCTATGGGCCATCTGGCCAGCGACTATATTTGCAGCAGGCTCTCTTATTCTCATTGGCCAGGTCCTTCAACTTCAGCTCTCGTGGGTCGGCCTTGCTTTCGGATGGGGCATGTTTTCCATGGCCGTCCTGGCTGCAACTGTTGCGATTTCTGCATATGTTCTTGACTGCTTTCCTCATCATGCGGCACAAGCATCCTCGATTGTCAACTTCTGGCGAACTACGGGTGGCTTCTGTGTTGTCTATTTCCAGACTAAATGGGTGGCACGTTCGGGTGCTGCTGTCACTTTCGGCTGCCAAGCTGCTATCTGCGTTTTCGCCTTTCTATTCGTTGTAGCTGCGCAGATCTGGGGTCGGCATTGGCGCGTGAGGTTCCCACCTCCTACTGCTGAGAATTAAGATACTGTTTTTCTAGGTTCGATCCATATCTATCCCCCATGGCGACCCTTAATCGGCTGTACCACAAAAGGAAGGCGCAACAGATACGGCGGTGAATCACTTAAATTCAAACTAAACCATTGTATATTCATTGAAAATATACTCTAAAGTTGACGAGTGGCATTGCACCATCCATGGCTACGACTAGGAAAGCCGCCGCAACTGGGGCACCACGATTGATGATCTATCCTATCATTCAGAGTATTGCCGTTATAGATTTAATAAGGGCCGAGACCATATTCGGCCGAATAAATTTAACGAGCATAGGTCAATTCCACTTGCTCTATACATTGTATAGTAGAAGTGTATATAAAGTATCAGGTTTATTAATTCCAAATCCTTAGTTTATAAAGATCTTTCAATCCTTGGATAATATTTATTTAATAGAATCCTATAAGTATATCACATAAGCACTTTATGAATAATCTATTTGTTTCTCATATACCGTATTAATTGTATATTAAGATACTACTTTCAAATAAGACATAATCCCAGGCCACCCAAAAACACTCGCTTAACGATTAAGATATTATCTTAATATGCAATTAATACAGTAGTTTTGTCCTGGCGCAATAATAAGGCATAGTTAAGAGAAGATTGACTACTCTAAATGATAGATGTTTGATCCTTCTAAATCTGCCAAGTTTTGAAGCCTGGTCGTAAAAGCTGCCTTCCAAACAGTAGAAGAGTTGCCCCCACAAAGAAGTAATATCTGAAAATAAATCATCAGCGTCATCTGATAAGAAGGTGGATTTTTTCGGATTATACTTACCGCTGCGAAGAGTAGAGCTATCCACCAAGTACGAGACGAGTATTTCAAGCCCTGAAGGTTATGATCCGCGCTGGAATTCCAGATATAGTGCCCTAGGCAACGTTGTGGTTGAAACCGACCAATGTCTGGAGCTATGGAAACTTCTGCAACCAAGTGGCACGAGCGATTATCGAGCGGTTCAGTGCTCAAGCTCCAAAATGATCGGCCCCAGTTCGAGGCGCTTCCCCAGCATCACCACTGCCAGAATTGCCAAGTCAATTGTCTCAATTCGAAGCACAGGTATCCGAATTTCATTAAGGAGAAGGTGTGGATTTATGAGGCGAGAATTCCTCACTGCGAGCAGACCCTCCAGTTTATTCTTCCAGTACAACCATGCAACTTTGGCAGGGAAGGAGCCAAGAAAGGTGAGCGTTCCTGCCTTTACGTCCCGCGGGTACGGTAACTCACACATCCCTGCTGTGGTTTTTTGGACGATCATAAGGCAAGCGTCTGACCCAACTTTAATGTTCCCCACTCTGTGGTGGTGGAAATTTACCCCTTCACCAAAGTCTAAATTCGACAAGTTGTCATCTCTACTCTCAGAAGCTATGGGGAATATCATGATTCATGAAAGAAACAAGGAGACTCGCAAGGTGTTTACACCTATCAATTGCCTGAGAAGACAGCATTTAGTTGTCCACTGGCTTCTTAATATGCTCTCCTGCAACTTCTGCCCGAAGGATGTCTCGCAATGGAGCTTTCACTAAACAGCACCAGAAGGTTCATGGCACGCCCATTCTTGGCATGGTATAAGAGTTTTCTGGTCAAGCCTCTCCGGGACTCGATGAAGAGATCCAGATGACCTTGCGGTTTCTCTGCCCATGAGATCAGCACAAATGGATGACTCTGCAAGAAGGACCGGAAGCTGACGGAAGGTATCTACATCTAAAGGTTTGATGGCCTGCCCGGCTTTGATGTCAAGTGGCTTCTAAAGCTGTATGCGGACCCTGACCGCGCCATATTCGTGGGTAATGTGGGCTTGCGCACCACGGTAACGGAAGACACCGTTTCGGCGGATGATCATGCTAGTCTCGCCGTCCCCCCCCCACCCTTTTTTTTTTTAAAAAAAAGGTGAAGCAGCGGCCGTTATTGTCGCGGGGTGAGCATTCTAGTAGACCTCATCGAAGCTCTTCGATGTGGTGTTCGGTCTTCACACTAATCCCATCGCGTTTGAAAAGCTCGAGGGCGTAAAAAGCAAGATTCTGATCGAATATTGAAAGAATCTTGGGTGCAATACCGTATATCGTTATACCGATATTTGGAATCCGACTTGGGTATAACTTCTTAATTCTTCGTGATAGAGATCTAAGAGTTGCGCGGCAAACTCAACATTAGTAGCTGAGCTTGTCAGCCTGGGGCCTTAGATCTGCCGGGTGACCCTGTGAACTATGCAGACTTTCAAACAGTTGAGATAAATGTCAAGAAAGATGAAGTTGATGTTTTGCAGAGTTCCACTGTTGGTTTGCAATGTCTTGGCAAGTCGCGAATAGGAAGCCAGAGTTTCTTAGGAATAAGGGCATTGACCAGGGCTTGGAGCATCAAACCCCATTGTGCTGCGTCTGATCCAGTGTGAGGAGAGCCCGGGAATATGATGCCGTATACGAAGGGCCGGTTAAAAAGTATTGAGCCATGCACGTAATTTTCCCTGCCAAAAATCAAGTATTTGGGAGAGGAAAGCTCGGACTATGGCTTAATACTTTTTGATCAGCCCTTCGTATTGAGACATAAATAGACCGCAGATCGTCATCGCTCTTGGCGTGAAGGCCGTGTGAAAGTTCAGGGTAGACCAGCACGAACAATTCTTCAACCAAGTGATTCCAAAGAGTTGGATCTGCTGTTACGTGAGTACCAACCCGACCAGTTTACTCTCACGGGCTAATCCAGAAATCAGTGCAAGGACACGTACGAGAAAGAGAGCAGAAATAGACCTCGCGATGATTCCTGCTACGATTGCGGCTACCAAATGTTTCAACGATGCCGAAAAAGTGAACTTCCTCATAATCCTCCTAATCCAAAGCCTCGACAAGGGGTGCAATTTCAGCTGTATGTGTGAAGATTTTTAAGCTCGGGAAAGGGGCGGAGTTTGGATAGACGAGTTTTGGATGGGAATGGTGATGCCTGGGTTTTCATGCGAGATTTCTGGATAGGCAAGCTGGTTTTGCTAACCGTTTGGCCAGTTGAACTTTGTTTTGGAAAGAGTATTGGACGGAATGATAGTGCGGGGCTGTTTGTGCGAGACTTTTGGTTTGGCAAGCTGGTCTTGCTGCCTTTTGATAGACTCCCTTTTGGAAAGATAACTGGGGAAGGCATACGTCCGACTTTCATGAAACTGCTTTGGGGGAAAAAATACTGGTGAATCATAAGTAATTGAGTCCAAGCCAGAGTCTCTGTACAGGGAGGTGATCATGCTAGTTGATGAATATCGCTGCAGTCCAAACACGTGACATCGAAGTGATAACAGAAAGTCCAAAGCGACGATACTAGGTACTTGTGATTCAAATCGCAAACTTGATGATGCAAATAAATAGATGAAGAATAGTTGATTTGAAAGAACTGTTCTCTGGCAGGCCGTCCTCACATGTGACAGGATGAAGCATGATACCAGGCTCTCGTCACCTTTGACCATACCAATTGGCATGGACATGTATCTATTCTGCTCCATATTCCTGCTCAACTAAATCGACTGGATTTGTACACAAGATCCATGCTAAAAAATGTGGTATGTGAATGTGGCGCAACCATGCAGCCAGGGGGAACATTCAGCGCACAGAATCATGACCCCACGAATAACCCCGCGATTGTGTATGGGTCCGCTGGGACTCGACAACTTTAGCTGCATAACGATAAAAATGACACATCCTGGATCTTCACTCGTGCTGAATTGAAAATTTGTATCAAAATAAGGCGTGGAAGGAAAAATTCTCACCTCGACCGCGACGATGAAGATAGGAGAGAGAAGATGGCAAGACTTGTCGTGGGTTCTCGTAAACCCGACTTGACAAAGTGTCGCAGCAATTCAGAAACTTCATCTTGAAGGGGCATTCTTTCCTTTTGCTAACTTCTGAGTCGTGACTGCCTCGGCATTGGGAAAGAAGAAGCTCCATCTCATGAATCTCCTTCCTATTTTGCTCTCCAAAACTCACAAGGTTGAGCACAGAAGCACATCATCGCCATGATGAAACAATTGCCGGGATCAATTAAGCTTTCGACATGGTCAGGTGAGAAGATGACACTGCGGGGACTTCCCCTGAGCTGACATCCAAATTCTCCTGTTTGACTCGTTCGACACGGACTTTGAGTTCATCGGCTTCAGCGCTCGGTGCATACCGGATGCGGAAGTTTTTACGATCCGACGCGCAAAGGCAACTCAACTCAGGAAACCTGAAAATAGAGCTCTGGTGACATGCGTTAGCAGCGCAATAGGCACCAGACCTGATGAGGCTCGTACGACGCGTGAGCTGCGAATTCGTCAGCACGCAGCCTCAACACGAGAAGAAAAAAAACCTGTAGGTTAGCACCGCCACTGCGGTATCAAATGCTTTCTGTCCATCAAACGCTTCGAACGACATTCCAATCCTTCCTCAAGGCTTCGATGCAAGTACCAGGCATTCTCATCCCCCTTTCCCACAATTTAAAGTAGAATTAGGGAACATGTTCAAGGTGTCGGGTTTCATGTTCGTTCATCTCTATTTTAAATCCTGCGAATTGCAGGCTCGGCACGGCTTTTTCGGGTGAAAGCGAAGATCTGCCACATAATGCAATTTGTCCAGCCACCAAACGACGTGGTCTGGCCATGAGCTAGGCTGTGTATGGGTAGCGTTAAGCTGTTTTCCCCACTATTTCAGCTGTTGGGGAAAGATTTGCGACGTCATTTGTGGCGCAGGGGATTTGGTACCTGCATGGATATATAAAGTCAGCTGTTTGCCATGGAGGATAAGTATCAAACCATCACTCCATCTCCAGTTCTTCATACTCTACAAGTACCATCCTCTCTCTACCTCGTCTTCCAACTTCAATATCCCACCTACGAATCTTCCAAACCCATTTCATCAACACCTCCAACTCCAAACAAACAATCAACATGCGTTTCTCAACCCTCCCCGCTGCCCTCGCCGTCCTGGCCTACGCCTCAACCACCAACGCCTCCCCAGCACCACAATTCGACATCGGTTCCGCCCTCAACTCCGCAACCTCAGCAATCGGCGGTGCCGTATCGACAGCAACATCCGACGCAGCCGGTGCTATCTCAACCGGAACCTCGTTTGCCGGTGGTGCAGTCTCAACCGCCACCTCTGACGCCGCAGGCGCCATCTCAACCGGAACATCATACGCGGGAGGAGCCGTCTCAAGCGGCCTCTCATACGCAAGCGGTGCCATCAGCACAGCAACATCAGCAGCAGCTGGAGCTATCAGCTCCGCATTGTCAGAAGCTAGCTCGCGGATCTCAAGCGTTGAGAGTGTGGCGAGCACAGCTACCGGAGCGGCCAAGTCTTCTCTGCTCAGTGAAGCATCGAGTCTAAGTGTGGCAGCCAATTCAGCAGCTTCTTCAGCCAGCAAGGCCCTTACGAGTGCTGCGGCGGCGGCGACGGGGAGCGCGAGTAGTGCTGCGAGCAGTGCGACGAGCACGGGTGGCATGGCTATGATGACTGCGGCTCCGATTTGGGGGGCGGCGGTTATTGGTGCTGCTGGTCTCTACATGCTATGAGCAATGTCTTGATATGGGAGGAATACTGTATTGATAAAGCATTGGCATTTGTTGGCTGCATTTGTAGATTTGGAGTTTGGGGATAGCGTCTGCTAGAGCATTATAAATTCATGAAATTTCATCACATCACACCTTCTTCATTTCTTCTTCTGATACCTCATTCACAAGCAACCCAAGCACTCAACGGATCAGCCCATATCTCCCAGTGACCAATCTTCCCTTCTCTATCAAATCCACTGAATCGATAAATGAATTTCTCCTCCCAGGCTTTTCCTGTCTTCACACTCTCGAATCTCGCCTTGCCTACAACACTCACTATACCTTCCGCTTCCACCCCTTCGAGATCGTCGTCTTCAACCGTGGCTTTGGGATCAACCACATATCCTCCCGATTCGACACCTGGGAACGTATCAGGTCCCATGTGCATCTTCAACGTCTCTGAGAGGAGTGTGAAGTAGGAGATGCAATCTTCGTGACCTATGAAGGTGCGACCTAAGAATGGCAGGCGAGTGCGGGCCCATTCTGGCCCATGTTCGGTTATTCTGGCGAAGTCGGAGGCGCTTACCAAGGTACTCTTAGAGGAGTCGGCGGTGAGATCCGGGACGAAGAAGCGGCGGATGAGATCTGATGGTGGAAGTGGTGGATCTTGCAATAGAGCTTGGCAGAAAGACGAGGCTGTTTCCCGTAGGAGGACTTTGCGATCCTGTGGGGGACGCGTCGTTTTGCGATTCCTAGGTTCTCTTTTGGGTCCTTCGGCGAACGCCATTCTCAGGCTAGAGGATGTTGAAGATGTCGTGTGTTGGGGTGAGGGCAAGGAGTGCGAGGCTGAGGCTGAGACTGAGGATGAGGAGATCAGATGATGTCAGTGACCTGCATGAACTCTTGCTTCGGTGTCAGGTCATGGTTGTATGTTTGATGAAGTTTGCTTGTGTGGATGCAGACTTGCGATACAGTGTTCAGCCTCGCGCCTCCAGGCCGAAATCTCCAAGACACCAGCACGTGATAAAGCGGGGCAAGCGTGGTCTCTCGATGGAGGTTCAGCATCTGGCACGAATCGAATCTGAGACATTCAGAACCCGAATTCGAATCGATTCTGCCCCTATGAGCTGCATCTCGGGTGCGATATGCAACAAAACGTGGGAAAAGGGACAAAAGGGGCTGAGTGTCCAGTCACGTGGAAGAAACCCCTTTTGGCATTCCGTGATCCGTCTCGTGTTGCTTCTTTCAGCTGCAGCGAATCACGAATTGGACAGCGAATCACAGAGCCAGAAACGGAGAATGCTGGGAGACCCCAAAGCCTTCTCGACCACGAATTCTTCAGCAGTCTGAAGCTGCCAAGGCTCCATCCTTCCCGAGACGAAATTGCGGGAATAAGGTTATCAAATTTGGATCAACATCAGCCTGTAATCCCAATAACTCAATTCCAACAACCAGAATCCATAGATTAAAGAGCTGCAATGCCCCGCGTTACGTTCGAGGTGAGCTTCCCGTCCTGCTTCCAACCCGAGATACTGACTTCGATTGGCTTTACAGCTGTATTTGCTGCTCTCGTGGTAGCTTCACCCGTTCGCACCGGCTCGCCGTTTGTTGTGAAGGAGACTCATCTCGTTCCGAGACAATGGTCGCGAATCTCAGGCGCCCCTGCAGACCATGTCATCAATCTGCAAATTGGTCTGAAGCAAATTCAATTCGATGAGCTGGAACGACATCTGTATGAAGGTATGTAGCTTCAAAGGTATCGTGGATTCAATTGCCATTTTTAGTGTCGACTCCATCTCACCCTCGATATGGACAGCATCTCACAGAAGCCGAGGTCAATGATCTAGTGAAGCCCGCAGACGATACCTTAGCTCTAGTACACGAACTGTGACCTAGAATCCAGGGAATGACTAATTCCATGGATTTACCCCTATTCCATAGAATTGGCAAAATTCCTTGGATTTTTGTCCACGAAATAAGGATTCTTTCTAATTCCATGGAATAGTATAAAAATCTATGGAATTAAAAAATTCCATGGAATTTTGGTATTAATTCATAAAATGATGAAAAGTATAATATAACCAAAATGAAGATATATTATGTGTGGTTTTAAGTGTGCAGTCTAAAGAAGTAAATCCTTTAAATAAGGTCATAGAATAAGTCTTCCTTTTACTCTTAGTCTTTTAATCTTCCTGAATCTTTTAATCTCCTTTAATTCTTAGCCTTTTTAGTAGTACGAGTACTAAGTGCTAAAGGAGTAGCATTATTAGTATCATCCACTTTAATAGCCTTTTTCTTACGCCCACCTACTTTAAGAGTAGACTATATAGTCTTACCTGCCTTAGCAACTGCTAAAGTAGCCTTCTTAGCTCTTTTAGTAGTAGTTGCAACTCTACTTTTCTTTTGAAGAGAAGACAAAGGCCCACGCCTAAATTCCAATTACATAGCTTTAGTTATTGTGATAAAGTTGGCGTTGGGGGTAATAATCCTAGGAATGAGGTCTTCCCAAGTTCTAGCCATTGGACAAACAAATAGTTGAGATACTGGCTGCATCCCTTTGATAAGGCCATATTGAGTATATAGCTTAGTAGTCTAAATTGAGGTTAGTGCCATATTCATAAAAAATAAGGATATACTTACAATACTCGTTAGTTTCACGATTCTGATTGGAATAGTGGGTAATTCCATGGAAGTGCGCATTTATTTGGGGAACTCAAATAAAACAATTTGCTTTTTTATTATTATAGTCTAATCACTACTTCTCTTTTTGATTATACGCTTAGTTATTACTACGTAATTAATTGCAATGCGCTGTTTTAGTGCAGTTTGAAATGCATAATCATTATTAGTAATTACCTCATCGTTAGACAACTTTACTAGCTTAGTTTCAACTATTGCAATTAGTTTACTAGTTACTTTAACTCTCTTAAAATGCATATCTTGAGTAAAGCTATCTTATTGTAGAGGTAGTCTACTATAAAATGCTTTATATAAAGATATTTTTCTAAGTAATGCGTTTAATAGAGTAGTATTGATAATTATAATGATTTCAAAGAGGAATTACACCCACTTCCTAGTACCGTAAATTGCTTGTAAAGCTTTGAGACGACGTTTAAAAGTACGATTGGCGATCTTAATAGTGCCTTGGGTTTTAAAGTGGTATCCTCTCCTATTAATAATAGGAATACTCTACTTTTAATAAATAGCTTTAAAGTTACTAAGGTTTTTACCTTTAAACTTTGTACTATTGTTATAACGATTAAAACAATTAGTGTAAGTACGTCAAAATAAAAGGAAAACAATTTATATACGCTTCACTCTATTATAAGTATTAAGCTAAACTTTAAGAATAATCCCAGTAGAACTAATTTCCATGTTTTCATGTAGAGAAGCCTAGTAGTACTTAGGAAAAAGAAGCTTAAGATGCATAATCCAATTTATATCACCATTTTATTCCTTAGTAAAGTCCATGAGATCAATAACTAGCTCGTCCATTATACCTATTGGAATAATAGGCTTAACTAGAGGCTTTTTAGCCTTAAGCGGAGTAGTTTGGTTATAGATATTGCAAGCACTAAGAACCCATGTGACATCGTCAAACGTAAGGCCATAGTATAAATCTTGGACTTTGAAGTTGGTTTTATTAACACTTAAATGAAAAGAGTTAGTTTTATAGAGCTTAAGTGAGGTGTGGGCGTTGATTTACGAGTATAGTAGAGAGCAATATACACTCTCTGAATAAGATCCAAAGTATCAAAATCACATGTAGTATACTTCGAATTGTACGCTACTCTATTAGCGCCAATACCTCCTTTTCGATAGATTTAATTATCTTAAAGTACGAAGTTATTCAAAGTCCAATTTCTTAGCTTAAAATCAATAGTGCGCTTTTTAAACGTATTGCCTCTGTATTCGTAGTTTGGATTTTGTAAGTAAAAGCGCATTTTAAGTCTCTTGCTAAGAGATAGAATAGAGCGATTAGACTTCTTATGAAAACGTTTAAACCACTTCTACTCTACTTTAGGGCTCTATAGAAGAATAGAGGCTCTAACTTCAAAGGCTAAAAATAAAGAAGATGGGAGAAAAGCAGCCCCTAATAGCCTAGCATTAAAATCACTAACATCAAAGGACTTCTCGGCGCTATAGGCGTATAAGACAGGCATATTGAGTTGACACTAATGGAGGGTAGAATGAGGGGTAATATAAGGGGTAATATAAAAAGTAAAAATAAAAGAGAAAAGTTAAAGTTAATAGTTTTAAAGTCTCTAAAGATAGCACTATATATGCATAAATGCTAATATCTCTTTTTACCCTTATACTAACTATTTTTGTATTGCGTAGACAAATTCAAAGGAATATTACATACTTTAAAAGTTATAATACATTTTCTTGAATTATAAAGATATATTTTTGCGATAAAACAATATCATTATTATAAACAAACACGGGAAAACGAGAATGCAATAAAGCGGGCAAAATAGTGGGTAAGAAGTTATAAATAGTAATAAGCGAGCTCAAAAAAAGGGGGAGTTAAAAAGATAACCGGGAAAATAATAATAAAAATAATGACTCTTTTTAGTAGAATAAAATCGAGGGAATTGTCTCATATTCATGAAATTGGTCATATTTCCATGGAATAAGTCATAAATCCATGGAATTAGTCATTCCCTGGATCCTAGGTCACAGAACGGCTCGAAGCCAATGGCATCCAGACAGCAGATCTGGAATACAGCCCTGCGAAAGATTGGCTGAAAATCTCCCTCCCCGTCAAGAACATTGAGAGCCTTCTCGATACCAAATATTCGGTTTTCCAGCATGAAGAAGGGGACTTCCTTGTTCGAACGCTAGAGTGGTCATTGCCGTTGCATCTCCACGAACATATCGAAGTCACTCAACCAACCAATTCGTTTTTCCAGCCGAGACGGCGAGCTGCGACTGCGAAGACCGTGGATGATATCTTTGAGGCGTACCCCGCACCCCTACCTCCGACTGATCCCAGCATTACAGCTGTCTGCAACACATCTCTAGTCACTCCTCTCTGTCTTCGCACATTGTACGGGACAGTCGATTATGTTCCCAAAGCCCCAAAAAAGAATAAAGTCGGATTGAACGACTTTCTAGGGGAGTCCAACAACAGATCGGACACCAGCATTTTCTTGATAGCCTACCGACCGGAAGCCGCCGCCGCTGCCTACGAGTTCCAAGTCCAGGTCATCGCGAACGGGAATGATGAGCAAACGCAAGAAAATGCCACTGAACTCGCTGCTGGGAAGGACTTGGAGGAGAATTTGGACGTGGAAACCATCATTGGAATTGACTGGCCTACCCCACTCATCGCGTACACGACAGGAGGTCCCCCACCTTTCACACCAGACCTAAATACTCCAAGCAGCACTAATGAGCCGTACTTGGTAAGTAGTGTCCATTCATTCCTTCTCCGAGGTTGTGAATGTCCTCATCCGCTTGGAACATTTGGGCTCAGTACTGATGCCGCTTCCAGACATGGCTCAACTACGTCCTAGCCCAAAAGGACATCCCGCAAGTAATCTCAACCTCCTACGCAGACGACGAACAAACAATTCCCTATCCATACGCCAAATCTGTATGCAACGGCTTCGCACAACTCGGTGCTCGGGGTATCTCGTTGTTTTTCGGCTCAGGCGATTCGGGAGTCGGAGCTGATGGGACGTGCTTCACGAACGATGGAAAGAACACCAGCACGTTTCTAGCAGTGTTTCCGACAACATGCCCGTACGTTACAGCCGTTGGGGGGACGATGTTCATTCCCGAGGTCGTGGCTCAAAATCCCTCCCACTAACCAAACTATCAACCCTCTTCACAAAATCAGGCCATTCCCTAATCCTCACCGCATGTCTAACAGTCCACTCCCTTCTCTCATACAACGACATCCCCTCATCCTTCAACCCTTCATACTCCCTAGCCAACTCACTATCTTCGCCTCTCGCGTCCTCACAAGGAACCATATACTCAATCTGCCCTTCATTCCAGTGGATCCAGGATCCCTATCCCAGCATGAGTCAGCATTCCCTTTCCTGAGGGAAGGGTATTTAATGGAAAGACGGACCTTGTGAGGAATCATAACCCTCGGCGCTCCAACCATTTGGGTTTTGTCAACTTTTACTGGCTTATCTACTTTCTCTCCATGTTCTTTCAAGAATTGAATCTTCTCTAATCCATCAATGAGATTTGAGAATGTGGTGCCGTGGGGAGAGGAGACGGGTATTCGGTAGAGGGTGGCGAAGTCTTCGAAGACGAAGAATGAGTTGTAGACATCGGCGGTGATGTGCTCTTGTTGGCGGCCGGGGAGGTTGTATGGATCCTGAGTCGGAGGGGCTTGGGGTTGAGGTGCTTGAGGGGGGGTCTGAAAATTTGAAGCTGATGGAGAGGCTAGAGGAGCTTGGGAGCGGGTTGTGACCATGATGTGATGTCTAAACTTCGCTGAGAGACAGAATATGACTTAGAGATTGTGGGGAAGATGAAGTTGGAGAGATACCGCGACGGAGTAGAGAGGTACTTGCTGAGAGCTTGAGCAGCTAGAGACTAGTTCTCTTGGCGGTTGTTGCGCATCTAGCTGCGGAACATATTATCCTCGGTCAGCCCACAGGGCTGACTTCAGTGCCTGTCAGGCAGATTTGGGCTTGGGTGAACTATCACGTGCCACCTGGGCGGAGATAAAATCAGCTAGCCGGAATGATATTAGTGGTAAGCTGGCAATGTGGCTTAGGTAAACGAGAGTGCTAGCCTACGGCTTGCACGAAGCCTTCGAACTATTAGAAAAGGTCTAGATTAGGGATTACAATAGGAATCGAAATCGGCTTCACACTTGGAGAGTTTTAATGGCTCGAGAATTTTGAATAAAAATCACGCTTTTTTACAAGAAAGCTAATTACTTTTTGCATGTTGGGCAATCATGTTTGAGACACGCTGGTCGCCAGAAATGTTTGCTGAATTTGGTGCTCTATTGAGATTTACGACCTGCCTTAACCTTAGGATGCTTCCATGCCATCTCTTCACTCGAATTTGAAGCTACTCGCAACCCGAACAGAACACTGGCCATTAATATACTATTCTGAAGTATTATGAGTAAAAGTCAAAAGGTAACAACTGAACTTGCGGATCATTTTAGTTGACGATGTGGAAGTCATTCCAATATGGAAATGCATCATTCTAGGAGTTAGAGGGCTCATCAGATTCGCCCGAAGTCCAGTTCATCAAGCCCCCTTACTCATCTCTTTGATAACGAACAGCGCTACGGAGACATCATCCCAGAACTCTTTGAAAACAAGACCAAGATAAAAATCACTCCACATAAATTCCGCCAAGTAGGTGGCAAGCTCATCAGTCCCATCTATTCCAGCTGCGTTGCAAAATTCCGCAAGCTGGGTCGCAAACCACCCTTGATCTGGGGTCCTTATACTCGCTAACCCGCCCATCATGATGACCCAGAGCATCATCTCGGGATATGCGATCTGGAAAGATTCGATATCGATAACTTCCAGGTGTGCTCGTAACCGCATCGAGAATAGTTTGGGTGTGGAGACCCGTGGGGGTACGTTGCGGGTGAACATGAGGACGTGCGACAGCCCGGCGTTCCCGAATAATGGATAAATACGCGCGTTCTGATTCGATGGTGATGGATCGGGAGATGTGTATTGGATGAGGGCGATGATGCGGGGCAGGAGATGATCAGTGTACGCCTGCATCGATTCAATTTCTTCCCGCGTGATGGTGGACTTGTGCGAGCATGCAATCCTCTCTTTCTCTGTTATCAGGTATCGCAAAATGTGATAGATTTCTATTGTCTCTTGGCTGAGATCTTTTAAGCCTGTAAGGTTATATAGTTTGGACTTATACCGTGCAAGTAAGGGGCTCAAGGGTTCCAATTCTGGGAGGTCGTCATACGGTTCTGGCTCGACGAGCTCGAAGCGTGGTTTTAAGCCCATGGCCAGAGAGCAAAGAGTGGTGATCCTGTAGATGCGAGGTATGATGAGAGACATATCTGTAATATAGTTCTGTGGTCGCCTTACCAAAAGGTGAACTTGTATATCATTTTATGGGTGGCTAGACATTGAATGCCGCCTTTGTTCTTCATCAAAGCTTCTAGACCGTCAAGATGAATCATGACACTCTCCCTAGAACTGAAGCCAGATCGGAGCTAATTATGTAGCAATGTTAGCTTCTGTAACTACAAGAAGAAGGAGAAAAGAGTGAGGAGGCAGAAGAGGGCAGGCAGACTTCCAAGTAAAGCAAATAGACGATTGCAAACAGAGTCTCGTTCGAAACAGCTTCAGGCTTGGATGAACTAATTCTTTTGTTAATCAAAATGATTGCTTGTCCCATGTGATAAATCATATCGAGATTCGACTTGATGCCTGATAGGTCACATAAAGTCCTGGCGGACTGTGCTAGTGTCACATGAAGTATTGCCGTATCTGTTATCGCAAAACTGAAAAGCTCATCCTTTGGAACGGCTGATCTGAACGGCGAATATGGCCGGTTAGAGTTCTCGAAAGTGATGCCATCTATTAATGATCAGTAAAACATTAACCTACGATCCAGTAATGAGATACGACAGTTTGGGGACCTTAGGATATGCATCGTCCAATATGAGAGAAACGGGCAGTTATAGCCAGTGAGTTAATGATGTTGGAAAGAATGAAACTGTTTCTGGCAAAATATCTTAAACTTACATTGGCTGAGTAGATATTGAGAGTTCCCACTCTTATCTACAGGTAAAGTGTCGAATGGGTCAACCAGATTACTTGCCGGGCTAAGGATTGGACTGGGATTTTTCCTTCTCGGTATAAGACTGTCTAGTGATCCAGGGAATGGGAGGTTCTGTGGGTCTACGTTCTGGGGGTCTCTGGCTCTTTCAATTCTGTGGTTGGGACGAAGCGGCGCAAGCACACGCTTTGATTCCGAGGACTGATTTCGATTGGCCTTTTTTCGCTTTGCCTGAGAGCGGACGAGCGAGAGGAGCGCCCCTTTGGGTCGCCTCCCTTCAGTCTGGGCGATGAAGACAACCCCCTAGGGCGAAACATCTTATCAGCAAATCTAAAACTGCAATCGACCAAATTCGCAACACAATTTCCACTGAAAAGTGAGCTGAACCTACCGATTCAGCCTCTGCGAAATGGACATGTCAGTACCGGTACTGATTTTTAGGGATTCAATGTAGGTTTCCTACCGGCCGAGTCTTGATCGTTTTCTTCATCTGCCAGCCGGACATAACGTTCTTCAGATGAGCTAGCTTCTAGCCTATGGCTAGGACGACGCGCAGTTGATGTGGGCATGAGTGGAGTGATCCAGTAAATGTTTCACCTAAGCCTTTGAGCAACGTCAAACCGATCGACAGGCTCAACTCCTTCCTCTTAGGCCGTTCCAAGCGGAAGAGGATAATGTAATCTCGAGTGATGTTAAACTGAGCTCTCAAGTCGACTCTTGTAATCAGATTTTGTAATCATTGACTGCAGATGCCGTGTACGAAGCATCGCTGTTATATCCAAAGTCAGAGAATGAGCAGCTATGTGCCTGATGAGTAGCACCGCGATATTTCCCAATTCGGCATGTGGACAGCTGGAGCGGATAAATTGGACCAATCAAAAGAGTCAAAAACTCCGAGCGATCCGTGCCGACGAGGAGCGCCTACACAGGCACCCTAACTTACTTACGTGGGCACGGGTGCCTCTATAGGCATAGAACGTTTCAACGAGGCCTTCTAATTAGCTCTTTCCACAGGCACCCCAATAAGCGAGGAACACTCACTTTGCACGTGGGTATTTTAACTTTTAATACTCTTTAATAAAATCTATCGAAAAATATTATTAAAGTTATAATATTTAAACTTTTTAATTATAATAAAAAAACTTAAGATTTGAATTATTGTTATTTAATTTTAGTGATTTTAATAATTAAATCACGTGAA
Organism: Phialocephala subalpina; assembly: GCA_900073065.1. Taxonomy (NCBI): domain Eukaryota; kingdom Fungi; phylum Ascomycota; class Leotiomycetes; order Helotiales; family Mollisiaceae; genus Phialocephala; species Phialocephala subalpina. The sequence goes on from FJOG01000033.1 coordinate 473,645, forward strand.
TATCTCGGCCCGAAAATAAAGCCGAAAAAGTAAAAATCAAATAGATTTCTTATTTTTCAACGAAATTAAATTATAAAATATTATATTTAATTAGATTTAAAAGTTTTTAATTTATTTTTATAATTTATTTAATTAAAATTATTTTTATATAATAAATTATAATATATATTATATTTACTTAGAATAGTAAAAATAAAACTCGCTTAAAAAATACTTATAGAAAAGTCTAATTAAATAGCTATCCGTAGGTCTACTTAGTGCTCTCGCTAACGCGCCGTTAGCATATTAGGATACCTGTGTAAAAGCTCTTAAGCCAATCAGAAAGCCTCGTTTAAAACGTTCCACGCCTACAGAGGCACCCGTGCCCACGTAAGCAAGTCAAGGTGCCTGTGTAGGCGCTCCTGTGCCGACGATAGACGGTAGCTGCAGCGACCTAGCCACTGAGAAGGTGCACAGCTGCATCCTCTTCGACGCTATCATACGATACTTCGAATGAACAGCAAAATGTAATCCTCCAATGAATAGTAAGATCTTGTCTTCCAATGAACAGTAAGATGCAGTCTTACGTGACCTCGTCGAAGATATTCGCCAACATGGATATAGAGGTGAGAGACGTAGATATGAAATCCGCGAAGATTCTGCTTACTGTAACAAACCCTCGCGACAATCTGCTGAGCATCTTTACTGGTTTTCTCATAGACCTTTAGGAAAGGAACGATGATGGTGAGGTATAGTGTTTCCCTAAGTGACAGTGTTAGTTGGTCATCTTTATAGCATCAACCAGACCCTTGATACTTACTTCTCCAGACATTTGATTTGTTCAAAAATTCCTAGCGATTGACACATTTCAACAAGTAACCGGGAGGAGATACTGTAGTTGATCTGCGTGTAAGTAAAGTGTGGATTTAAAAATGGGTTGGAGCCAAAATGAGACCCGTGCATAAAGACAGGATGAGGAAAGCGTAGTGGGGTTCACGTTCTAAACCAAGAGTGGAATTATGATCTAGCTAAGGTAGCAGTGAAGTTTGTAGGATCCCATATCCCGGGAGAGCAGGCTGTTCGGCCGTGGTTGACACAACGACGACTTCTCCAGCATGCAGCTAGATGTTCGTATATAGTGTTGAACGGCTTGGCTACAGAAGATGGCATGGCATGGGCATGTCACAGCTTGGGCCTCCTCTACGCGAATCAGGGCAAGCTCGACGAGGCGGAGAAGATGTACCAGCGAGCGCTGCAAGGAATGAGAAGGCCCTTGGTACAGACAATACTGCGACTTATATCCCGACGCTAAACACAATCTGGAACCTCACATTTCCGGGTACACTAGCACCATTACGGCTACCTGACTTCCAGACCCCTGTCTTTGCTTACTTTCAGCGCTCCGAGGCACGTGAGGCTGTCATACATGAAATGTGGACTGCTGCCTAAGAAGATATTATAGTATCATCACCTTGCTATCTCCCTACCGCCTTATCGCCCTATCGCCAAATCGCTATAGTAATTTGACGAGAGTACAAAAAAAGAGTGTGGCCGCCATACTGTGTACAATCGGTTCCAGGGGTTGTCCGTGAATCACGTGCTAGGGGTCTTACCCACTTTGAACTCTTATAACTTCACAACCAATAGTCCAATTCCTTCCATTCTTGAACTAAAAGAAAGCTAATCTAATACTTTGTTATTCCACCTTTGTTTTTGATATAAGCGTCTATCCTCTTTCCTATGCTAGCGTTTAACTTCTCAAGCGTTTCCGGCTTAATTTGAGGCCAAATTTCCTCTAGTGCTCTCTCCATCATCCTTATATTCTTGATCTTATGCCTCCTCTTGCCGATCATATTCTTGATTTGCTTCCACAAATTCTCAATAGGAGAGAAATTTGGCGATTAAGCGGGCCATTAAAGGAGGGGAATGCCCTGTTCCCTCATATAGTTTCTCACTACTTTAATAGTGTGCCAAGGGGCATTATCCTCTTGCATGACTACTCCTTCACTATACTTCTTAACCATCCGTCGATAAAAAGGAATAAAATGCTTTTTAATAGTCTGTAAATAGCGTTGCGCGTTTATTTTGCCCCTCTTCTCAATGATAACTAAAGGGCCCATCTTATCCCCACAAAAACAAGACTATACTCCCACCGAGGTCCTCCCGCTCTTAAAACTAGGGTTCAAGTTCTTTTCTAAGAACTCTTCCCCGGGCCCTCGAGTAACGTAGATAGTGTTTCCATCTGCTCCCACATGAAATGTGACCTCATTACTCCAATAGATCTTCCGGTAGTTCCTTTTGGTCTTTTTTTGTTGTTTACACCAAATTAAACGCTTCCTTTTGTGTTTAGGCTTTAAGTAGGGCTTACGGCGAGGCTTGCGCTTTGCTTTGCCGTATGCTTTGAGGATTTTGCGGACCGTATTTCGAGAGAGATCATGCGTTGATTTGGACGGTGTTCTAAGGGCGTCAAGAGTGTCTTTTGGATTATTGAGAGCATGTCGAAGGAGTGCTCTATCGTCTCGATCGGAGGTTTTTTTAGTAGGCCCACTTCGGGGCTTCGATTTGAAGCTATTATCTTCTGTAGCTAGTCTGCGCTGGATAATATCCCTCACTGTAGAGTAAGGGGTGTCCTCTAGCCGTGAAATTGCGGCATATTTATGTCCATTAAGCCAGCGAGTCCAAATTTGACCTCTCTTCTTAGGGGAGGTCTCTTTTCGATCGGTCTTGATCTCGCGCGTCATTTTGATATAATTTAAGGGTATAGAGTGTGTGTGGGAGGAGGATATAAGCGGGGAAAGAGGGGCAGGGCGGGGCCCTAAGCACTAACCAAAAAGAGTAAAATTAACGGACAACCCCTGGAACCGATTGTACCTCAGAAATGTCTTTAACTGTGACCACCGGCGCAGGTTCGTTGATCAGTCTTGGCCTAGGAATCAGTGATGTCGTCACTCTTACCAACCTTGGCAGGTTGGCCCGGAATTGGATGAGCGCTCAGGTGATAGGGATTTGCTGGGTATGCTTCAAGAAGATGAGCGCAACTTTGTTCTTCGCAAGGGCGTGTTTGATATCCTGCGATCAGTTCACCGCGATTATGATATGTCTCACAGGGGCTTTGAACGCCTTAAACACGAATTCAACAACTCTGGAAATAATTCGAAACTTGCTGCTACGCCTCATCCATGGTGGCCCCGCCGAGGAAGAACTGATAAGCACCCAGATAAGGACGAGAGTGAACGCTTGGAGATCGGCGGCTTGTGTGAGAGGTTTAACCACCCAAATCGCAAAGACAAGGACCCTGTTGATGAATCGAAAGTCAATCGAGGACGGGTTTATGCCCTCAGGCGATGCACCGATGATGGTTGACTTCCTTTTCTGGCTTATTGGTGAAACAAGCGAGACTTATACGACTTCTTCGTCAGATGTTGCTGGGGTTGCGTACTGTCTCACCTTCCTTGGTTTCGACATCTTAGGAGTCGAGGGACTCCCAAATATTGAAGGCGACCCCGGAAGGACGCGTCCCTGTCTACTTATTTACAACCATACTCCACTTCCTAAACGACTCTCAGGGCTGGTGTATGCATTGCCATCTCCAGAGCGCAGGAATGTTAACACCGTTGTTCTCCTATCCCACCCAGAGGAATCAGTGTCTTCCTTCCCCATCTCAACTGCTATTGCTAATAGAGCCCGGACTGCATGGACATCTGGTGCTAAAGCTGGATCCATCGTGTTTCTCCAGCCAATGACTTTGGACTATGATGGCATCCAGAAAGCCGGTTATGACTATGATGTTCGATATACAGTCGCCTCCACAGGATCCGAGCCTCCTCGAGCAAGGACTAGCATCCATAGATTCGCTTCGTCACTTAGCTTTAACGTGAATGTAGAGCTGGTATCTGCCCTAGACTCTGTCGTTGGAGAGTTGGACGATGATAAGCTCGAAAAATTACACGAATTGATTGTTTACCCAGTCAACAGAAATATTGGAGACTTGACCGTTACAATGGAAGATGGGGATTCTTTCATCGAAAAATTCACGGAATTCCAGGCTTTTTTTATGGGTTATTATTACGAAATTCTACTACGACTTATCGACACTTCCGAGCTTGAGTTGCAGTGTGTGGAAGGGATGTGGAGTTTTGGATCAAATTTCCTCCTTGCCGAAACTCAAGATATCATTTCCAAATCTAAAAGATCTGGATTGACTCGAGAACTCGTAATACGGCTTTTATCGCTCTGTTGCTTGTGATATTCAGCACCCCTCGAAGACGCCGGACATGAAAGGTTCTCTTGGTGCCTCGGCGTGGTACACAATAGGGCATTGCTCACAAACGGCCTTGTGGGCGAGAGTGACACCCCTTTAGGTGTCGCACAATTCAAACTATTTGATGCAGATACCGGTGGAATACCAACGGACACTTATGGGCTTATTCGACCTGGAGTTGCACATTGGTTGCGAACGGAAAGGAAAAATCAAATGGAAACAGTTGTCTTTGCGAGTGGACCGTCAGCAGACTTAACCAAGCATATTGAAGCGGACTGGGAGGGAGATCCCAGGCGTCTATTGCTCTGTTTTCGGTACAATGGACGTCGTATTGCTACAATCAATCCAGCACTAGCAGATATGGGTGTTTGCGCTTCATACACGGAACCAGTCGAGGAACCTAGAGCAGAAGTAATCGAGAGAGGGTGCCGTGCACATTGCAGGATTTGCAGGAGGGATTGTTTCCCTTCTCACTAGCTTACGGAGTCCCTACCGTTTTTTTGTCGCAGGGAAAGCCAAATATGAAGTATGGAGTTGTAGGCATGCTTCCTTATTTCTACTTGAGGACTGTGGGCTTGCCTAGTAATTCTATTAATGCAGCGTTGGAGAAGTCAAAAAGGGATATTGAAAGGGTGAGCCCCGCTTTAGCAACTACGGCTTCCTCAATTATTATCTGCTAGTAAGTCTGTTTTATGATGGGTTAGGGCCCGTAAATTGGACTTAGCTGCCTTGAGCAGCCAGTGTTATTGTTGTGTTACTATGGGGTTGGCTTCTATAGCGATCTAACGTGCTTCCTATACTCTTACGGCCGACCGCAGCTATTCGTACTTCTTTCTTCACTAGTTGATTATCCTTTTATCTGTACCGTACAGTAGTTTGCAATTAAATATATTCAAGCTGTATATTGTACCGTACGTGCGATAGACGCCCAAAGAAGCTATTAACACCAAAACCACGGCATGCGAAAAACAGGAAATATAAGATGTAAGCGGTGAAAGAAGTGTTGTCTCCCCGGTGTCAGCGCCAAAATGGATGAGGTGGTCTGTGCTCACATTTTTTAAGCGAAAGGGGGCGAAGCCGATTTTGCAAGTGATTGTACGACGAGGTCGTGAGGGGTATTCGCTGACAGCTTGAGGGGCGAGAAACCGGTTCTCTTGGCGGCTGCTGCCTAATTGGGACGTACCAGATCACAAGATGGAAGATATCCTGGTATGTGAAATGAAGCTGACAATATCATAAATATTAGCTCAAGAGATAAAAACATATCAAAAATGGTAATTAGTAGGAGAGGTTCTCAATTGAGAGAGGAAAAAGGGGCCATTTAAATCACTATTATCATGTGTTGCAAATATACCTTTGCTTAACCGCAATAAAAACTATATCTTAAAGTTTAACTCGAATAAACTTTAAATAAAAAATTATATTAAAAAGGAATTTATTAATTTAATAAAATTTTCTTTCGATTATTATTAATATTAAATTTAAATTAGTTTTCATAAAAAAAAAATATATATAAAATATTAAAATAAGTTTTTAATATTTGCGAATAATATTTTTATCGAAAAATAATTAATTTATATACGAATTAATTAAATTTCAAAATAAATAAAAATAATAAAATTTTGTAAAATTTTATAAATTAGAATTTTAATAAAATATAAAATAAAAATATAAAAGTTTAAATTTATAATATAATATTATAATTATATAATTATAATAAGAATTTTTTTATATTAATATTAATAAATTAAATATAAATAAGATTTTAATATTTTATTTCAATTTATTAATTATAAAATAAAAAATGAAAAATTAATATAAAAATATATTTATTAAATATAATTAAAGAAGCGCTTATTTAATTACTAATTGATTACTTGGATAAACGTATATAAATAAGGATTTTCATTGGCCTTAATATAAATTAGTTAAGATTCCCTAGTAATATTATAAATGCTTATAAGAATCTAAGCCTCCAATAATAATATCGCAAGAATTCCTTTAGAAGTCTTCCCCATCCAACCAAGGGCCTCAAGCTAGTGAAGGAGATGTTCCTGGAGGAACTGATGGACTTCGTTGTTAGGGATGAGCCCCCGTATTATTCTTCTTAACTCCTTCGCGCTACGCCTTGTATCTAGAATCAATACATACCTTGACTCAAACCCTCACATTGTCCTCTCGTACTCTCGCTTGTTACCACTCCACCTCTTTTCGGTCATGCAATTCATCTTCTGCGCTATCGAGTTTCCCTTCGCTGCTTGTAGCCTGGACAAGCGTGCGGCCTTCAGTTCAAGCAGTATCAAAAGCAAGTGGCCACGCCTCAAATGCATTTTCCTCTATCGAATCTGAGGCTTCGGAATACATGAGAAATCGCTGCCAATCTGCCCAGTTGATTTGATTTCCATAGTCCGTATTGATGGTGTACTGTGGAATTGGAATCATGTTGTAAGGTGTATCAAAGTTGTGCCCTGGAGGCACCTGTGGATAAACCGGAGCGCAGCTGCCAAACAGCAGCGATGGGTTGTATTCATTGATCGCCATTTGGCTAAGATCAAACATAGGGTCCGGAGGAGGCTGTGCAACACCCTGAGCGGCTATGTCCCCGATTTGAACGTCTCTCATGGTTGCCGCTTCTTGGCATGCAGCTTGTGCCTTCTTCAGCAGCCTCTTGATCGGTTTCCACAACATTCCTCCCTCGGTATCGGCAACTCGTTCTCCATACATATTCCAAACACTTTCCACTACAGCCCATGCCCTGTCTACTAACGGCCCTTCTGTTTGAATGCAAAGTTCGGCCAATATGACGGCCAATGGATGCCACTGCACCCATGTTCTTCCGACCCACTTGAAGTGGGAGCTCTTCGGATTGTTCTCGTACAGGTTCATCATAATTTCGAGAATCGAGACCGCGGTGCGAAGGGTTTGATCTGGGGTCGCATTCGCGTATATTGGTTGATCTCGGGCTCGAAGCGGATATCTCAGTGATAGCCACATCTTGAGTATTAATAATCGTCCGATCATTGAGAGAAACCACTGAATGGGAACGTTTGCGTCACACTTCTGAAAGTAGAGGGACTCAAATTCAAGGCTCAAGCTTTTGATCATCTGTTCTTTCTCCGTGACACTGATCTGACTGGGAAACAGAAGCTTTCGGAAGGTAAATGCCGATTTATGAGTAACATGGTTCAGGGTCATATCTGTCAAACCCGGAAATTCCGGAACGGGCTCACTTGTTTCGGGCCCATAGTCATCGTCGTTAATGTTGAGAGGCATAGAAGTGTCGAAGGAGCCATCAAATATCATTGGTTGAGTACCTCGGTCTTCTGCGCAGCGGACGTCAAGAACCATGATTTGCCACCAGAGGAGACTCCTTTGCTGAGCCTCAAAAAATGATAGGTTGATGCCACCGGCATCTTTGTGTATTTCAAATGACTGAGCAATTCTGAGTACGAGTGCAAAGAGAGTCCACGTGGACTGGGTTTTGCTGTGTACTCGTAGTGCAACAAGGTAGAGGGTAAACGCCTGCAGAACTGCAAATTCATTCGTGACAAGAAGATTCTCTCTTGCAAAGGCGAGCTCTGCACCATGTCTGAACTTGGCAAGCAAGGTCTGAGAGTCTTGATGGTATGTCTGCTGACACTCCTCTGGCGACAGTGACGTGACTGCAGCGAAATACATGCATAGCATCAGTAGCTCGATTACGCCGTTATTTGGCGGTGCAGAAAAGTTGCTCGTACCAGCAGCTATAGAAGAGAGGGTCGTTGGTCTGTGAAGAATTTTGAAAATTGGATCGACATTCGTAAAATAGGTGTTGGTAAGGGCTTTGAAGTGACGGTGTGTTATTGGAAAATCCACCTGTTCTGGGCGGCTTTCAGCTTCATGAAAGACGAAACCGAGTGGTGACGAATGGTTCGTTGGACCAGTAGTTAACGGAGTGGATTTCACGACTTCTTCGTCGTCGTTGTCATCGTCGTCTGAAGGCCGTTCGAGCAAACAGCGCAGCCCATCCACTTCTCCTCCCAGGTTTGCCCAAAAGTCGCCGCTGAGATATTTCTTCTCAACAAGCGTCGTCTTTCCCGTTGCTGGAGCTTGAAGATTGCTGCTCTCCTTGTCGCCCGAGATAGAAGGGGGAAAGTCAGATGAAGAGGTGGTCTGTCGGCCATTAGACTCTCTAGACGTCAAGGGAGTAGTAATGTCCCCTCCCATCTTTTCGACGAGAGCTTCGAGCTTTCCAATACGTCGGAGAAGCTCGTCGTCTCTGGATTTAGTGTTTCTAACCCCTTGTCGCACTCTCGGAACACGAATTCGTTTCGGGAATACACAGCCAATGCCTGATCGCTTGCAGGCAGAGCACGGATTGGACTTATCACACTTAATTTTTCGTTGTCGACAGTTTGTACAACTGAGAGGCTTGAGGTCAGACGGATCTCTGCCTTTGGGTTCAGGTTGAGCAAGGAACCCAGTTGAGGTCTCCGTCAGTGGTTGTAGTTCAGCCATGTCGTGTCAAGGCAGCTAGGGTGAAAAATATACAAGATCCATGCAGGCATATGAATAGCTACCTATGCCTTTTGTCATATAACAAACAGCTTTCAATAAGCAATTCATGCTGCAGTCGCTGCCGTTATCGAATCTCAAAGGTTGACGTGCTTACGTTGACCCTTGGTAAAAGTGCACGTGAAAATTACAGCGCTAGTGTGACTAGAGATTTTCTAGGGACCAGCTATCTCCGCCATCCTTAGCTAAACCTCCGCCACCTTTCTGCTTTCGGACGTAATGACTCAGCGCAGCGTAGTGACCTGGAAATTTGCTGATCTCACGTTGCTGTACAGTAGCTCCCTAAGTGAGTACGCACTGATCACTTGGAGATCATCGGAGGTCTCCAAACTTTACGCGACCTTCGTAAACAATAGGATTTGTAATCCTACAAACTCTCGGCTTAGCCAGTCCCGTGCGATCACACGGACTTCGGACTACAGTTGATGGCCGCAACAGGGAGATTGATAAAGGAAACAGCCTGCGCGTCACTTACTTGCGGTAGCTGAGCAAGCACTAACTAGGCAGAAGCCGGGCCGCGTCGTAGTAACGCATTTCAACGACTAGCTATGTGTTGCAACATGCCAAGACCTATTGCAGGCAGTCCTTAGGTCGAATCAGCCTTGACACCCTCGATAGAGTGTATGCCACAGCTATATATACCTGATGGGAGCTCGTTGTTTATATGTCGTTCCAAAATATCCAGTTCATCATCCGTTGATCTCAACAAAGTTAAAAGTTTCATTAAAAGCATTGTACCACGGTCTCAAACCAAACCACCCCATAGCAATTGGGAACAAAGTCAGCATCCTACCACAGCGCAACAGCATCTTCAATTATGCGTATCCTTGTTATTGGTGGCAGCGGACAGACTGGTCGTCTCGTCATCGATGAAGCATTGCAGCGCGGCCACAAGATTACAGCCTTGATTCGGAATCCCTCTGCACTTCCAGCCAAGGAAGGCCTGAACATCGTGAAGGGCACACCAGTGGAACCTTCGAACATTGAAAGCGCTTTCAACGCAGTCCAAGGCGACCTCCCAACTGCCGTGATCGTCACGCTTTCATCCCCGAAAGAAAAGGGGACTCGAGTCATGTCTGACGCGCACGAAAACCTCGTTGCTGCTATGAAAAGGCATGGCGTTTCCAAAATTGCGACAATGGCTTCATTTGGAGTTGGGTCTTCTCTCGCGAATATCAATGTGATTATGAGATGGGCAATTTCCAATACCAGCCTTGGTCATTTATTCGCAGACCATAATCTTGTCGATGAGATACTCAAGAAGAGCGGATTGAACTTCATTGTGTTGAGGCCAGCGAGACTGACTATGGCAAAAAAAGCGCCCGTTCAGTTCCTTGGCGACGATGGGAAAGGACTCGGTGTTTTCGCGGGCCTGGGGGGGATCTCGAGGGCTAGTGTGGCAGCGTGTCTGGTGGATGCTGTTGAGAAAAGCACTTGGGATCGAAGCACTCCTGTGATATCGAACTGATGGGGTGTCAGGGGATGGGCCTCTGTACAATAGAACAGAATAACCATTCGACAGGAAAAGATACGCCATGAAATATTGTGCTTTATCAACCCTTACCTATTAGTTAATGTATGCTTTCGGACATAATATCGTTCAATTGGTCATCTATTTAACTCTGCATTTGTTAGCAGCTTCTACCTTGCCCCGGTTATGGCCGAGTCCTTACACCACTTGGTCTTAATACACAGATGCTAATGCTCCAAACACAATTAAATGATAGCTACAGTATGTTATGAGAAGTATATGAAAGGCCCGTTCAGGCTCCTGGTATGTACATAACCATCTACCAAAAATTACCTCATCATCCAATCCATAAATCTACGCTTTACAAGCCTTCGTAATGATACCCTGAAGTTCCGTATCAAGCTTCTTAAAAGTCTTCCCAATCTTCCCAATATCATCTTCAGTAATATCCATCCTCGTCGCCGCCATACCAGCAAACTCATCCTCATCTCTCACTCCCCCGGCTGTAAGCAACCCAAAAATCTCCATCGGCGCAGATTCTGGGTTTGCAACAATATCTTGAATTGCTAATGCGGTATTGGCTCCGACGTTGATGAATGAGAGGACGAGGTCTAGACCTTCGATTTCGGGCGTTAGTTCGTCGAGGAAGGGGATGAATGCGAATATTATGCCGAGGATCTCCAGGTGAATTGTTGTTTGAGCTCTTTTTCTTCTTTTTCGCCAACGGTTTTTACTTCGTTCATGTCGCTAATTGCTTGGGTGATCAAGAAGACGGGCATGGAAAGGACCTATCTATCTTTAGCAACGAATATCCTCCCTAGGAAAAAGAAACAGAGCAGGAGCGTATTCAACTCACCTGCACAAGATCAGCAAGTTCGCAACAAAGATGGTACGTAATTGAACTTCTCCTGCCTTCATCCTGACATTCCTACAATGGTATGAACATTTTAGACTAACTCCCAATATTTAGGAGCACCATACGCAGGTCAAACCGTGAGAGACTACTTCGAAACCCTCACCACCAACCCCTTCACTCTCCAATTCAAACCTCAAACACTCATCCCACCACCCGCACCATCTACCGCTGGCAACATCGGCGCCTACAACAACGAACTCGATTTTGACGCAACGCTCAGTCTCAACGCAGACGGAACCAGAAATTCTACAGGGCCGCAGAGAAATGCTTTCCAAACGTACTTTGCGGCTGAATATACGGACCCTGATGAAGTGAGGGATCACAATAATGTGATTCAGGCGTTCCATGAAGTGGTTGATTACATCCGGAGGAATAGGGCGGGTTGTCCATTGGCTGCTGTGGCGCCGGCGGCGAAGCGGGATTTGCTTTATTTGGAGAACAGAGATTTGTTGATAGATGACTCGATCATGGGGAATAGATTTCAGAGTCATCTTGTGCCGATGGATGTCAAGTTTAAGAAGATGGATGTGGTTATTCCAGAGCAGCCGTTTGGTCACTTGCTGAGGATGAGGGCAGTTAGTGTTTGAAAGGTTGCAGGGGGCCTGATGCGGAGGACAATGCTTGGCTTGGCAGCTATTTTTTTTGGTTTCTGTTTCTTATGGTATATATTGGTGAACGTCAGGATTGAAGAACTTTTGAGTATTGGAGAAGCGTAGATGTTTTCAGAGTATATGTATAATGAAGAGCCCAGTCGCAGTTCAAACTCGTAAAAAGGAGTGTTTCTGCGAGAGTTTTCCTGTGATACCGGAAAAGACACTAATTACAGGGCATGATGCGCTAGGCCTAAGAAAATCGTCCGCTTAAAAATGCCCTGAGCTGCAGCCCACCAGTCTAAGATTCAGGCCCATCCCTGTCGTGTCGCCCATTGCGGGCCAAAAATTCAAGGATAGTCTGAATAGGCAGGTACTAACTAACTACCCTACTCCTTCAGCTCAAGTTCGTCCTCTTTCATACTCACTCAACGAATACACAATACTGTACCTTTTTCAACAATGACAGATCCTCACTGCTACCTCGAGAGTCTTTCTCCGGAACTGCTCCTCCCAATCTTGACTTACCTGCCAGATCTTGACTCGCTCGATAGCCTTCTCAGAGCATCGCCAGCCGCATATCGCGTCTTCGACACTCAAAGCGCTACAATTTTCAAGACGGTCTTATCGTCTGGGAGCACTCACATATATACTTGCGCTCTGATCCGTATTATCGCACTTATACGAGCCAACGCTTTACCGCCTACTGTCTACAATCTGATCGATTTCAAAGATCTCGTTAGACACGAAACGTCGCCGCATCGATGGAGGCCTTCACGATGGGACCATCCACCCTCGAGCTGGCCATCGGACCTACCAACAATTATTGTACGTGAACTTCTCGCTACAAACCGGAAAGTTCAACGCCTTACCTTCGGATGTCTCGAGTATTATCTCGATCAGTTCAAACCTTTACGGCCCTTCCATTCCGCTGAATTTTCATTCGATAGTATGCACTATGCCGAGGTTGCTGCCGATTGCATAGGACCATGGCAAGACAAGCCCGTTGGTACCGTTTACTATTATCCCGTTCAAGATGTTGGACCTCCCTCTTGGCTCGAAGAGCAACGCATTATTCGAGCTTTTTGGCGCATACAGTTGTCTCGCGATGTGAACGCAGCAGTTGATGCCGCAAGCATTGTTTGGCCGGAAGAAGGCGGACCAGCACACCTGAATGGGATGAGCCCGGCGGATTTTTGTGATGTGCCGTCATGGTTCAACGACAAGAAAAGAGGCAACGTGGTGGAGTTGAGTGAAATGAACGGGATTGAGACGATTCTTGAGCATGAATTGCTAGATTCAGCCATAGAGTACACGCAGAAGGTCAAAGGAGTGATTAGTGAGTCAACTTACTGGCAATTCAAGAAGAACTGGGCAGCTGGTTCTGTGCCGAAAAGCGAAGAAGACTGGGAGACTCTGGATCTGATGTGGAGGTCCAATATGTGGGACTACTTCTCCAATCTAACTGGAAGCCGTTGGATACACGAGTTTGATTTTCGCTCGCCACTACAACATGCAAAATTTGAGCCTTGGCGCCGTTATGGTTTTGCGATCTGGAGTACAGCACGGATGGCGGGGTACGGGCTTTTACTTCCCAGAGGGGAGTATCCCTGTGGTTTAGAAAAACCATATTACGAGGCTTGGAGGAACCTCTTGACGGAGGATGAGAGGGAAGCTGTGGAGAAAGAGAACAAGAGATGGGATGCCGAACTGGGGCTGTAGCAGCGCATTCGAGTAAAACTGCCCAGAAGCAAGCATTTCTTCAGAAATTCACTTCAATTGAAACTTGGGATGTTCACTGTGAGAAGGGAGTTTCTGGCCTGTGTCATTCTATAAACTGCCGCAAAGGCTATCCACACTCGTCGAGCTCGGTCATATAGCACTTGTCCGTATCCTCTGTCATGGTGACATTTGTCCCGTCGCTGTTATAGCCATTATCCGAGCCGCCGCACTCGTCCATGTCTTCGTTAGCGGCGCTGTCGTCGCTTCCATCGTCCTCAGAGTCAGAGAGGACATCGTCGTCGGATCCAGGGTCATCGCCAGCGTCGCTGTCATCATCGTACTCGGGCTCGTTGTCGGCGTCGGCGTCGCTATTATCGCCGCAATCATAATGCGCCGCCTTCCGAGGGTATGCGCTCTTATCGGTCTCTTTTCTCTCGCCGAGAGGGTTTTCGCTGGATTTGCCCTTCGATAAGTAAACAAACTCCGCTGGTCGACCGCCTATGTAGGCTTAGAACAGCATTGCAGTGGCGACGTCGTGACGATCGTCCTCAGTAGGGGAGACGGATTCATCGCGGGCCCAATGCTAGACGAGCAGGAGGAGCAAGTCGTCCGGTCCGGCCACGGGCTTATTTTTAGACGTGGTATCCAGCTCAAAGTCGACTACGAGTGTGCCGTCAATGTACTATAACCGTGGATCAGCATACCGTATAAGAACAGCGTTAAAGGAAGATTGCTATACCTTAACGACCTCGTGTCTATTGTTCGCGTTCACGTATTCGCCATTCACTCGGCGGTAAAGCATCTTGAAATCCCGCCAATATATATAAAGCGACCGTTTTTTCTCCTTCTTCTGCCTCTTCGCGAAGTACTCCGCACAGATCCAATGGAGGAAGGACATTATCCTCCCCTTGCCACAATTCTCCTTGAGAATAGCGGTACGCCAATCCCCTAATTTGCGATAGCAGCAAAACCTGTCTCTAATCAGCCTAACCTAATCAAATCACTAAGATCCAAGTCTTGAGAGCGTACTTCATGAATTTCCATCTGACGTAGTGGATACTGGCCTTAATATCTTCGGCGTCCACCGGATATAGGAACGGTTTATTGTCCAAACTGACCTCCGTCCGTTGATAATCTTCCTCGCTCAGCATGTGCTTCTCCCTCTCCTTTAATATTCAATTGGCGACGGTACGTTTTTTGAGAACTTTCTCGAGGATGTTAAAAGTGCGGGCTGCCGACTGCCCACGCCAAGACCATCGAGTGATCTGTGCACGTCGACCTCGGCCTCGAGGCGCACTCGCAGGCTTTCCAACAACCTCTTCAATCGGGCTAGAAATGTTTTCTCACACTCTCTCGCCATTTCAGAAGCCTTCGAAGCCGCAGATATGCCGATCAGTTTCGGAATCCGTGGGAGACATCATCAGCATCTGTCTGATCGTCAAAGACCTCGTTGCAGCACTCGACGACAGCAGAGGCTCGGCCAGCGAATACCGCGAAGTAGTTCGAGAGCTATGGGGATCAATCAAACAATCTTTGGCAGGAACAGCTTCATCAAATTACTCAACCAAAACGCAAGCAAACCTAGTCCTGAGATCGTCTTTGGATAGCCTAGATTAAGAGATATCGTCCAATCTAATTGTGCAGAAACCAAGTGTGTAGGGCCTTCATCTTGGCTCTTGATTATCTCGTTTGCTTGAGATGGTCTCACTTTTTGGATGGTCTTTATCCAAGATGGTTCTTCATACTGTATTGTTATTATTATCAAAACACGCGGGGTAAGGTGTCCCTTGAGCCATGCACAGGCCGTGGGAAGCTTCCTGCCGTGGTGATGATGGATGCTAAAGGTTATATTTTTTTGATTATCACGTGTTGCAAAGCATACCTCTGCTCAGCCGCAACAGAAGCCATGCCTTAAAGCTTGACCTGAACAAGACTTAGGTGAAAGATCATGTCGAAGAGGGACCCGCCAGCTTGGTAAGACTCTCTCCCGACTATCGCTATTACTAAGTCTAGACTGTTTCTTCCGCGAAAGAACGCCGCAGGAGCACATCATTGATGGCGATTCCACGCAGCAACTTTCCACTAGCCTCCCACTTCTCAGAACAGAAGGTCCTCCTCCACTTGAAGGATTCAGACGATGATAAATCCACAAAGCCAAGCTGCCAAGGTCCTAGAACTACGCCTCCAGAACATTCATCCCACCTTCGGGGTTTCCGTGCAAAAAAGACCAAAAAAGCAAGCAAACAACTCAAATCACAACGCTATTGAAAAGGAACAATTAGGAGTACAACAGCAAGAACCGCCCACGTGTTCTCCCTTTTGACATCAATACTTCAACACGTGTGAAGCTATCGTCGGATTTTCCGAGGAGAAAGCTCGTCGTCGCGTGCTCTTCACCGGAAGAGAATTTAAGCTCTGCCAAGCTTTCAGGGACCGCGGGCAGCGCTAACCACTTTGACAAGTCTTGGCAAAAATGCCTCACGTTGACCATCTCGATCTCCTCCTCCTCGTTCCATCTAACATCTGCCGCAAACTTTGTTTACCCATCTCACCACACCAAACGTCTCGTCTTCATCCGCGCACAATCATAGCGACTCCATGACCAAACAATTGTGATGTTTCGAGCTTGGCAAAATGCCTCAGAATGTCACTGGTGCGAATCCGTGTCATTCTCACCATCGTGGCGCACGGGTAAAGACCTCGTTTTGGAAGGACTAGACCCCGCGAAATGGACCCGGCGTCTGGCGAAAAAGCCGAAAAGCACACAATATCCGCCACGAACAGGCAAATGCACGGCGAAAGACCTTCAAGAAGCCAGTGCTTTTGGAGGAGACTGTCAGCTGGGTTCGGGGAAGAGGCTTAAATAAGGTCGAACCCATAAGTATGGGTTTCTCCGCTGCAGAGGATCAAGAATGGATCTTATCTGCATTCCTCGGGGTTTGTTTATGAAGTGTGTGATGATCGTTTTCTGAAGTTGATCTTCTTGTCTTGAATTTGAACGACTTTGATAGTTTGTTTCATTTCCCCGTATTTTTGAAGCCATGGATGTCATCGAGGTCTCAGAGAAGGTGAAGCCAGAACCGAAAATCTCGATAGTCGAGCTGGAGGCGGGGTTACCTCGTCGATCCCGACGAACCAGATACCGGAATTGGATGAGAAACACCAAGTCGATGTTGCGGCGCGCCTTCGACCGCAAGAGTCCAACAGAAGAATCACCATGGCCGAAGATTGTACGGCATCTGCTGTATATCTTCACTGCAGCTGTGATCCTGGCGACGATCACTATGATGTACAGACTCCAGCTCCCACTCTCACCTTCACCGTGGCTGATTCCGAGATAGAATATACCATTCCCTTCTGATCGACCTTGTGAGAGTACTATCTCCTCCGAAGCTACCAGATAATGGGCTGTCGAAGATCGTCGCTGCGTGGAGAGAACCGGGGACAGTGACGCCTGCTTCTCCGTCATGGTTGGAGCATTTCAGTCAGGATGTCATGCCGAAACCTATACACTCGCATAACGATTACTGGCGTCCAGTTCCCTTGTTCGATGCTTTGAACCTGGGTGTTACTGGTGTGGAAGCAGACTGCCATCTCATCAATGGCGAGCTCTTCGTTGGACATACCGCACGATCGCTTCGTCCAAACCGCACATTTCGCTCTCTATACGTCGACCCCCTGACCACCATCCTCGAGAACCAAAACCCAAACACAACTCTCACAAACGACGCCACGGTCAATGGCGTCTGGGACACTGAAACCACAGCAAGCATAGTCCTCATGACAGATCTCAAAACAGACGGGGCCTCCACCCTCGACGCCGTACAAGCGCAACTGCAAACCTTCCGCGAGAAGGGATGGTTGACGTACTGGAATGGTACAGCCATCGTCCCCGGCCCCATAATCCACGTCGGAACCGGCAACACTCCGTTCTCCGACGTCCTCAACTCCAGTTATTCCAACTCCACCTACCGCGACGTATTCTTCGACGCCCCTCTCGACGACCTTTCATCCGGTATATACAATATTTCTAATTCCTACTATGCAAGCACATCGATGTCACACATGTTCATGCACATTGGACACAGTGGATTATCAACAAGCCAGTTGACTGTTGTGGATCAGCAAATCGCTAAGGCGAAGGACTTGGGCCTGGTGAGTAGGTACTGGAACACACCAGGCTGGCCGAGTACAAGACGGATGAACGTGTGGAAGCAATTGGTTGATGCTGATGTGGGGATGCTCAATGCGGATGACATCTTCGAGGCTGCGAGGTGGAACTGGAGGTGGTGTAATGTGTTGAACTTACATTTGTGCTAGCAGGACTGGACGGTGGGTAGGGGAGTGCATTCGATGGAGAGGAGATGATTGATGATGATTGATAAGATTATACCCTGGGGCTGCATGCATGGTTTTGGCGTTTGTGGAGTATTTTCATGGATAGACAGCGACTCAGGTCCAAAAGCCAATGAATTTACGAACAACTTGAGTCCTGCCTTTCGTTTGACTTTTCAAGCTTCGATGTGAAGCCGCTTTCTGGCTTTCCTGTGGGATGCGACTGGATTAATCAGAACCTTATTGATGGACATTCTTTACAAACACATCAAGCTTACCAATCCTGTTTTACAGTTTCATTCTAGAATTGTTTAACGAAATTAGAAAACGAAAAAGTGACGAAGAAAGCAGTTTCCCTTTGGATGGTCCTCAGGCCATAGGCTGATGAATAGGAGATACGCGACTTGACCCCCACATTTCCGACCTCAGGCTTTTCCTTCAACCCTTCTCTCCGAACACGTCTCCAACAGCCATCCAAGCAACGCGCTCTCCAACTCTGCCGAAAATCAATAACTCTATTATGATTTATCAGAACTTCGGCTCCCACATCGGAACTGCCGTAACCCTCCCCGACGATGAACCCCGCACTAAACACGACTGCGATGCAGCGATTGCGAAACCTCCCACAGTGGGGCCGAACAGCTCCAACTTCACCTCACCTCAATCCAGTTGTATAACACGCCATCGACATCCTCAATGATGCCAGCATGTTTGCTTCTCTATATAGGCCTCGATCTGCCGTCATAGTCCTCGCCATCAGTCTGTTATTCTACGCGTTATTCAACACCACGAACAAGATGTCGACTATCAAGAATGTTGCTGTTATAGGTGTATGCCCTACTTTCCGTCCAAAACTCTCAATTCGAGAGAGATGTCGGAGAAGAATTGTGCTAACAATCAATTGAACAATAGGGATCCGGAAACTTGGGACCAGCAGTCGTCCAGGCTCTGCTAGATGCAGGCTTCTCGGTCACAGCCCTCACGCGAATCGAATCCAAAGCCACATTCCCTTCTGCCGTGAAGGTCGCCAAAGTCGATTATTCCTCTTCCTCCTCCATCGCAGAAGCATTGAAAGGACAAGATGCAGTCGTATCAACAATCGCTACTTTGGCTTTGAAGCAACAAGAAGCTATAATTGAGGAAAGTGTCAAGGCGGGAGTGAAGAGATTCATCCCTTCAGAGTTTGGTGTGAATACGCAGAAGGTGACCGGAGGTACGAAAAAGATTCTTGGTACGAAGATCGCGTTGCAGGGGGAGTTGGAGAAGGCTGCGAAGGCGAACCCGGATTTTAGCTGGACTGGAATCAGCACTGGACTATTCTTCGATTGGGTATGTTTCCTTCCCCACATCTCTTTCTTCCTGTTATTTTGTCTGGAGGAAGAGAATCTAATAGATGGAAACAGGGCTTGAAAGTCGGATTCCTAGGATTCAATATCAAGGAAAAGAAAGCAACAATCTTCGACTCAGGCAACGAACCTTTCACAGGCACCAACCTCCCCTACATCGGTCTCGCCGTCGCTTCTATCCTCAAGAACCCCGCTTCTACAGCGAATAAATACATCGAGGTTGCAAGTTTCGTTACTACGCAAAATGAGATTTTGAAGGCTTTTGAAGAGGAGTCGGGAAGCAAGTGGACGGTGGAGAAGAAGGATACTGAAACCTTCGCGAAGATTGCTGATGAGAAGCTTGCTAAGGGAGATTATTCAAGCTTTGGTGACTTCCTCAAAGTATACCTCTTTGCGGATGGGAAGGGGCAATCGCCAAAAGAGTCGGACCTTGCAAACAAGGAGCTGGGATTGCCTAAGGATGATTTGAGGGCTACCGTCAAGGCCGTTTTAGCTTGAATCCTTGGGTATAAGCTATGAATGCATTTATTGGTCATACTCGGATAGATCTTTCTCAGTCTCAGATACCATTCACTGCGCTGGAAGTCCAGTTAACTTGTCTGTTTTTGATTCACATGATACGAGCTTATTAATCTATCGACTTTTCAGAAGACAAGTCAAGCCCCTGCAAACTGCAATCTCTATCAACTATCCTCCATCGTTATCCCACTGACATGTCGTTCCCACGGCACATGTTTTCAAACCTACAGAACATCTTCATGCAGAAGAGAAAAGTTGCGACCTTAACCCCACAAACGTCTACCCCACAGCAGAGCTACCACACCCCTCCTACGCATCCTCAAACTCGGTTATCATCAACAGATTCGATCTCAGAGTCAGGAAGCAGTTCTCCTTGGGAACTAGTAATATCCGACACCACATGGGAGCCGATCTTGCCCGACCATGATGTGGGAAAGCGCAAGAAGAGCGTAGCTGAGGAACAAGTCGACGAAATAATAGCCAAGCTTGAGATTGAGCAGGATAGATCCAAATCGGCTCCTGGATCTGAGAATGCAGAGGAGAAGTTGAGTGCTCAGGACAAGAAACTTGAGCACGAGTCTAAGGCAGAGGAGCAAGTCGATGAGTTGATTGCAAAGTTCGAAGTTGAGCAGGAGAAGTCTGACGTGGCCTCGAGGTCTGAGATTGCACATGAGAAGGTGAAGGTACAAAATGAGCAACCTAACTCCGGAACATCTTCACCCTCACCCGAAACTACTCCTCTATACCAAATCGTCAATCTCCTTCGAACCACCCCATCCATGCCAGAAAACAAAGACTTGATGAACCAGCTGATGGTGATCATTCGAAAATCCGAATGTCGCAAAGGAGAAAAGGACACCTGAAAAGATGAAGGAGTTTGTGAGGGTAGTTAGAGAAGTGCAGGGCAAGAAAGATGCAGCTGGTTGGGGAATTGTTGTTGAGGGATCTGGAGGGGATGGGGACGAGGTCGAAGTGAAGGCGATCAGCTATAGCATGCATATAGGCGAGGAGGAAGGTGGTGGAGAGGCTGTGGAGGTTAGGGCTAGGACGCCTAGACCTTATGGGAGGGGATGAAATGGGGTTCGTTTCTGGGAGAAGTTGCCTTGTAAGCGTACATGAAGATAGAAAGTAGAATGCGAAGAGCTGCTGTTGCATTTCCGAGTGCATACTGCATTACTATTTGAAACTCAGCTACGTCTTTGTAATAATTCTGAATCTTCTGCGGAAGATACAAATGGAAATTGGCAAACCATGGAGCATTGATCGGATTCTGCGCGAACTCTGTGTGAATGGCGGATATTTCAGTTCCCTCGTCGATCATGGCAGATTGGAGATGCATTCTGAATATACACTCAAATCACACGTCTTAGCGGCGAGTGTAATACTCGAAACGGTCATCCTATTCGTGAATCAGAGCAAATATGACTTCGTCTTTGACTTAAAAAATTTCATAACCACGGTTTAACCTACCTTTACGTACCACCAAAGATCCATTACCCTGGGCAGCCCTCTTTCGCCCTCACTCTCAAGCCAACACATCGTCAGAGGGCGAGCTCACCTGGCGTACTAGCAATGTCCAAGTTCACCGACGACGAACTCTCAAAGCAATCCGAGGCACTGCTCGATAAGTTCTTTTGTCAGATGAAAAGAGCTGAAGAGGTTCGAATGTCCGAACAGAAGATGAGAGTGTTGGACATGCAGCTGGCAGAGGACAACATCCGAGGTCGTTTGGACGTTGAGAATATGAAGATCGAGTACGATGCCAAGGTAAAGAAGACATTGAATGAAGCGTCGAACAACCAGATCATGCCGATGACAAACAAGAGGAAAAGCAAGATGAACCGGTGGAGCTGGGCTTAGGATTCTGATACCTGGTAACGGAGGGTCGGCGAGGAATAAAAGTAAAAATGCGAAGAGCTTTCTGATTCTGAAAGTATCATGAATCAATTCTTTCTTTCATCGCCCTCGGCTTAGTTAACTCGCTTGAGTAACCTGAGCGCACTGAGCGACTCACCTGAGTATCCTGAAGGAACGGCAAGGTGAGGAAAAGGACATGGCTTGATGAGCCGGTGTTGGGTAGAGAGGGTAAACACTGGTGATATCATTCTCTGAATCCTCGTTTATTTAACTAAACATTCCCTCTACCACAAGAGCCTGCCCATGAATCAGTCTCACCCAGGCTGTCACAGCCTCCCAGGACCAAACACCTCCACTTCAAGGCCTAAAGCAAGTTTAGTCTTAGCCGAAGAGCATAAAAGGAATCATAACTCGCGCCTCAAGAAACCCAATTTCCGCAATTCTTTCGATATTGCGTGCCAGCGAGGCTTTGAGTTGGTCTTGGGGGAGGATTCTGTGGCGGTTTGCACGTACATGAGCCACACTCACAGTCGCAATCCTTTTCTGCATCTAGGAGGCAATTGGCATGGTCGAAAGAGTTATTAGTTGCCAGCATTCCGTTAAGACCATTTTGGGACGCGGCCTAATGCCGCCGCAGAATCTACCTTGCAGTGGGCTTGCATAGTGTCGTGTTTATTGGTGAGTTTCATTGCCTTTTACGCCCAGTGAGGGAAGGAAAGCCTCACCAGTTCGGCTACTCACCAATAGCAGGCCGACACAAAGCTGTCAGGCTATCATTTTCTACTCCATGTCAGAGTACTGAGATGGTTGCAGTCAAAGATATGTTCCCCTCGGCTCGGTCTTCACACCTTGATTACAATTCCCTTGCCATGGCATCTTTGAAGCAACCCCAAGGAGCCAGTTCAGTATTTCGATATGGCCGAAACACTGGCTGTAGTCTCGGGTAGCTTTGCTATAGTTTCGTTGGCTCTGCAGCTTATTGAAGCTGCACAGAAGCTCCACACCTTCTGGAATTCGTTCGAAGACGCGGGGTCTGACATTCAACGTATCAAAAATCATCTAACTACGCTTCATACCGTGGCAGCCACCATTGCTGAGACTTGTCAGCAACAGCCTCAAATCAAATGCAATGAATCAGTACTGAGTAGTTTGCTAGCCTGCAAGGTTAGCACTGAGAGATTGAGTCACTTGATGAGAAATATCGGAAAGGAGACGCGGGCAGGACGCTGGGACAGGGGGTGGACAAAATTTCGAGCAACATTAAAGGGCAAAACCATTCAAAAATTCGAGAGCCAATTATATGGGGATTTGATGATGCTTCAACTGGCCCTTCAGCCTTTCTTTCAGTAAGCTTAGCCACGGGGTGAGGAACTGTGCTGACTCGGTGGTCCAGTCAAATTCAGCAACAGAATATCAACTTGACTCACTCTCGCATTGATATGCAGTCTTCAGCTCATAAGATAGTAAAAGGGACTACCCCGGGTAGTTCAGAAAATGGTGCTTCAGAAGACGATGCACCGTTGAACCTGGCGTCCAGGGAAACTTCCTCTTCCGCGCTTTCCAGAACCGGAAGACCGCGTTGGACTCACTCCAAGAGGCAATATCTGTGCTTCAAGTTTGATCCTTTTCAAGCCGTAGAGAATCTCCTGGCCCCACTTGGACTGACTCTCTCAAAGAAATGGCGAGATCGTGTTCGATACCACATCTTTGGCCTGACTTATAGTTCGACGGCGCATCAGTTATACATCAATGCGGAACATTTGGTTCCGTCAAACATCAAGCGAAGAATGAAAATCATCTCACCTATCGCCGCATTTCAGCTCCAAACCGCAAGCCTACCCATCTCTGTTACCTTCAACCCAATTGCACCTTGCAAGTCTCAAATTTTTGAGTTTTGTTTAGATGGGAATATTGAAATGGTCAAGATGTGGTTCAAAGCTTCCTTTGCGTCACCGTTTGTTTTGAATCAACACGGGGAGAACTTACTTCATGTAAGAGATGCCCTGCTTCTCATTTTACAATCACTGACTCCAGAAGACCGCAGCCAGATATGCTCATGTAGAGTTATGTAATCTGTTGCTGGATGTTGGGGTAGATGCAACAGCTTACGACGACCGCTTACTGACTCCCTTGGATCATCTTGCCGCCAAAGTGCCTATGAGTGTTCCATATCCATCACGAGTCGTTGACACTATCCGAGCTCTGGTGGAACGAGGGCACTGTCAGCCATTGCTTCCAATAACTAGTAATGCAGTAGCATTCTACAACGGTCCCGAAGAGGGGTTTGCCTGGCTCTTCTCTTCTGAATATGGTAGTGTGGATTTAGAGGAGCGTGACTCGGAAGACTGGACGCTCCTAGGTGATGGGGCTTGCAATTTTGGCTGGTGGACCAAGGGGTGCAGCGAAAACCCAGCTGTGTCTTGGCAGTGTCTGTACCTTCTGAGAGCCGGAGCGAATCCTCATTCCAAGAGTTCTCAGGGTCGTCTGACGCCACTCGACGCGTTTCTTAGAGGTTGCACAGCACATCAAGTGGACCACGCAGGAAAATGGCTTCAAACTCTGTCACGGAGCGGCATTGATTTACATAAGTACGCCATTGAAGAACAAAGGCTCCATTACCCCGAACACTTGTTGGAGGCAACATGGGACGAAAGGCTCTGGAGATGGGTTCCGACTAAACGCCGAGTCGTTTACCGGTTTGGCGACACCCCAGATCAGCTCGATATCTGGCTTGAAGATTACGATGCTCTGAGTTGGTTCAGTCATGGGCAGTTCGATCTGGATGTCTTCCTTGTCTGCTCTCCTGTCGAAAGCGAAGCCCGGTGGCGGAAGATAAACGATGTTGATAATATTATCGAGCTCGACGAGCAAGAAGAACCTCAGTCTCTGCTCCTTTCTTCGACTTCGAATCCTCTAGGATTTCCATCCCTCCTTTCTGCGCGCTGGATTCAATTACTCGTTTTATCCTTAGTATTGAATTATTTCTTCCATATCATGCTGGTGGGAAGCAAATGATATTAATTAAAACATTAGTTTTATTCTTTAAGCTATATTTTAATACGACTGAGAATTCATATCAAAGTATACTTTCTTACTCAGACCCAAAAGCAGATAGATATATCTCCTGGCAAATTTAGTAGTTTTTGAAATTATTAAGGTTTATACTCAGTTTTTACTTGGAATATCGATTTATTATAATTTCTTAGGCATTATAATATAACCTCTATAAGCTTTTTATCTTTGGAGAACTAAGATCTGCGCTAAGTTCTCGCGATTAAAGTACCACCGATCCGATATCCCGGCTAACTACGTTCAGTATATTGAGAGGTCCGAATATCGTAGATTCAGTAGAGATTGCAATTTCGTCCCTGAACATCTTACAAGCCTTAGGTTTGTTGCCCTTCGGATATCTACAACAAAGGAACGCCTGCTGCATGTCCTTGAGAAATCAAAGCCGCAGAGATAGATCAAACGCTTCAAGGAAATTCCTGTATTAGCACGCTTTGAACTCTGGAATGGTCCGAGGAAGTCACCCCATTTGGCCACGCATTGGAGCAAAGAGGAAACAGAATGGATCGGGGCTGAGGTTCAAGGAAAGATGGAGAGCTTACTGATGGCATGGTCCTTTGAAAATCGGAGTGCTGTTGTAGGATGCATGTGAACTGGAATCGATCTCCTATTTGCAGCTTGTCAGTGATGGCCCACAGGCTGCTCTGGAGACAATGTTGCTTGGACTAAACTTGCAGCGGAAGTTGACTCGCGAGACCGCTTTGATAACGAGTATCAACGTCAGGTGCTACTGTGCAGAATTCCCAAGAGAACAGGCTTGAGCTTGTGGACTCTTTTACAACGAATTTATTTATTACGTGGCTCAATGCGTGTTGTGGAAGACCGAATCATGCATTCTTACGAGGTAGGCAGGACGCAAGCGCTACAAATCGAAATCCTCCATCCATTCATTGCTACTGTTTTATTGAAACGGATGTCTAAGCATCTGCCAACAGTGCAACTTTCAATATGATGTGTACAGATGTCTTCTCCTTTGCGACCAATGTGCAACGTCCTTCTCAAAGCCAGTGAAGCCGATCTTCACTCCTGGAGAATCGTCCCGCATGCATCCTTCGGCTCTGACTGCGCCTCACAGCCCCCAACGTTGCTGCAAGCCACTGCAAAGATAACCACCAATCGGCGCTGTTGTCTTGGCCAAGAGACTGATTTCCGTGTCTAGGCAGTTGACAGGGCATTCGCACCCTCAGAAATGTTCCTGCAGCGGCTACCTCCAAAAACCATTTCTGCGCCACCAGCCTTTCTTCCGCCTTTCCTACATCTTTTCGTTTGTTCATCACGAGTTCTGGTTCCTGACGCGACTGCTTGCACTGCGTATTTTGAGGGCAGAGGAAAACTGTGGACCGCACTGACTGTCTTGCCCGGATTTTTTAGGCGGCCTTCATGATTCACAGGTAACACCCTCGTCCTCAGCTTCCGGGAGATCCACGTCTCTGTCGATTTTGGCCAGGTCGACGCTGCCAACGAGTCTCAATCGTTCGTTCTCCACTTCTCCACGATGGATCCTCTCTCCATTTCCGCCAGCATTGCGGGATTGATTTCCATCACGGACATGATTGCCGGCAGGAGTTACAAATACATCAAAGATGCCCGTGGTGCTTCAAAAGAAGTCAAGAAGCTCTTGGAAGAGATTACCGATCTCTTTGGGATACTAAACAGTCTACGACTCGTTGCCTCTCGGTACCAAGAAGAGGATTTCAATTCCACCATGCAGTCG
The DNA here is from genome assembly GCA_900073065.1 of Phialocephala subalpina. Taxonomy (NCBI): domain Eukaryota; kingdom Fungi; phylum Ascomycota; class Leotiomycetes; order Helotiales; family Mollisiaceae; genus Phialocephala; species Phialocephala subalpina. The sequence continues at coordinate 499,978 of FJOG01000033.1, forward strand.
CAACACATTCATACATGTCATATACTTCTCGAAAAGATCAAAGACAGGCTCGACAAAGCAGATCCCAGTCAAGTAGATGAGACTAAATCTCCGTTTCGACAGAAGGCTTCAACGTTAGGCAGAACCCTGACTTGGCCATTCTCATCAGCGGAGACCAAGGGATTGATCGCGGAGGTGGCGAACCAAAAGGCGACGCTTAGCCTTGCACTGGCCGCTGATAGCATGAATACCTTAATTGAATCTTTGAGTCAGCAAAAAGCGCAAGGTGAGGATATTGCTGAAATCCGGGAGAATCTTCGTGCTCAAAGAGCCGAGCAGGCTCTCTCATTACTAAGTAAGTCCACAGCACTTCTAACCTTGAGCATTGGATCCAAACTAAGTGTCTGGCTTCATAGGCAATGAGAGAAAAAAAATCCTTGACACGATCGGCTCTTTTGATCCCAGCGGCCACCAAAATACTGCAATCAAACTTCGCCAGCCAGGTACCGGTGTTTTCTTCACTAAAGGGCCTCAGTTCAAACATTGGCTCGAAACTCCGAATGCCAAGTTGTGGCTCTATGGTATTCCTGGAGCCGGAAAGACCGTCTTAACGTGAGTACATCTTCATTTGCGGCGACAAGAGTTAACAGGACGCAGGAGTTCGATTGTCCAGGCGGCGAGCAATCAGGCAGAACCAGCAGACGGTAAGTCAATGTAACTTTTGACATCGAATATGCAAAAGCAAGCTAATGCTTCACTAGGAATAGCATACTTCTATTGTGATTACAAGGATTCGAAGACGCACGACCCCTTCATTATCCTAGGTGCCCTTGTCAGACAGCTTGCGATTCAAAATCCACGCTGTCTTGGGACATTAGATAAGTTCTATGAACGTCATTATCGAGAGTCTAGGTCGACAACTGGACCCTCAGTTACTCCAGAGGATCTGTGTTTACTCATACAGTCCTTGAGCGCCTTCTTTGATGAAGTGATGATTATCATTGATGCCCTCGATGAGTGCGGAAACGATAGATCCAAAGTTGTGGAACTTCTCGCGAGCCTTAACGCTGACGGGTTCAACATCAAGACACTCTTCACTTCAAGATTGGAGACAGATATCGAATTTCACCTCGACTCGTACGAAAAGATCAGCATTGCAGCCACAAGCAGTGACTTGAGATTATATGTTGCGTCAGAGATCGAGAGTCGGTCTAGGAAAAAGTTGCTTCGAACGAGGGATTCGGATCTCAAAAGGGAAATCATGGACCGACTGGTGGAGGGCGCTGAAGGCATGTTTCGATGGGTAGCATGTCAAATGGATTATCTTTGCGAATTAAATACGGACAAGGCAATACGGAAAGCCTTAAATTCGCTTCCACCTACACTCTTCGCAACCTACGAAAGAATATTGGACAGAGTCAATGCCAGCAGTGCCGACACTCAACGGCTCGTCCAGAAGGTGCTCACATGGATCGTCTGTTCGAAAGACCCACTGTCAACAGAGGAGCTTTTGGAGGCTGTCTCGATCAGTGAGGGCGATACCGAGCTGGATTCTGACGCGATGCCAGATGAGGAAGGCATTCTCAAGTGGTGTAGCAGTCTCGTTAGAAGAACACCCAACGGTGACAGGCTCGAGTTGGCTCATTTCACAGTCGAGGAATTCCTCCTAGCAATTGACGCCAACGAGCCAAATAGCCCTTATGCAAGATATAAAATAACCCCTGAAGATCAGGATCTTCCTCTGGCAAAGCTTTGCATGACCTATTTGTTGTTCAGCGACTTTCAGGATCTTGACTGTACTAGGACAGAGGCGCTGGAGAACATCTGTAACGGAGTCGAGTATAGTTTCTACCGTTATTGTTCGAAGTACTGGGCAGAACATGCGCTTGCCTATCGACATGATGAAGGGTTACTAGATCTGGTCAAAGTTCTTTTTGATCCTTCTAAGATCGGCAACTTTCTCTCTTGGAGTCACTTCTGGAGTTGGAACAAAGCCGATGATATCGATCTGGAGCTGATTTCTAACACCGAAACTCTCCATTTCGCAGCGGCTTTATCATTCTATGATATTTGCGATTGGCTCATCAAGGAAAATGGCCGCATCGCTGATCTCGATAAGCTCAGTAGCATTGGAACTCCACTCTACTGTGCGCTTACAGCTGAGGAATTATTTATGCATCCCGACGATGCTGAGAATCCTTACGGAGGTAAGTCCAAACTTCCCGGAGGACAATCTTATTTGTAGCACTGTTCAACAGCTGCTGGAACATTCTACTAGCAATGTCCAACAGCTCCCGGAACAATCACTCCGAAATACCTGAAGAAATATGCTGACTCCGAGTTCTTGAGAATAGGACACGAGAAGGAAATTTACAACCAAAACAGACAGCGAACAGTCGAGTGCTTACTGAACGCAGGGGCAAGAATTGATAACATCAGGGTCCATCCTGACTTGGATTGGACACCTTTGGCCCTAGCCTTAAACATCGGCTTTGGCTGGGGCGCTCTTCTCGATAGGGGTGCTATATTAGATGAAATATGCTTAGAGCAGGTTGAAAATATGATCAAGAGAGGTAATGAAGCGGCACTAAGCTTTGTATTGGAAGTATCCGACAAGAACATTGATGAGCAGATAAGGTCAAAGTAAGTTACTCCAACCTCTTGTTTATGTCTAGTTGGCGGCCCTTTTAGAGACTTGCCAATCGGGCATCTCATCTACCTTAATGATTATCATCTCGTAATGGACATTCCTGTTCATTTCAATTATCAACGTACTAGAATATTTTTGTACTTTCTGCATTTTCACCCTTATCAAAGTATGCTGACGGCAGTGTTTAATAAATCTAGATACGTCAATGTGGCACTTCAGATGGAAAAGACTCGTCACCAGGCGGTGGCTATAATGTCCAGAGCAAACGGTGCATCCAACAACGTCTCCATCAAAGATCCATCCGCACTGTTGAAAGCTGCGGCGATTGGTCAGACACACATCGTGAGAGAGCTTCTTGATCAGCACGGGATAAACATAGATTTCTGCGACCCTAAATTGGAAGGCCGAACAGCACTTCACTGGGCTTGCAAAAATGGGCACCTCCAAGTCGTGAAACTGCTAGTTGAACATGGAGCACTAATCGAGATTGCTGATAACCAGGGAATGACCCCTCTTCTTGATGCCGCCAGTTCAGAGTCCCTAGATGTGGTCCAATATCTGGAAGCAAGAGGCAGCAATATCGACGCGGTTACTGACGATGGCCGAACGATTCTTCACGTTTCTGCAGCTAGCAACTCTCTCTCTGTTTTGCAACATTTCCTTCAATGTACCAGGCTTACGCATACACTTTCAACGAGGAGCAAAAACGGTCAGACGGTCCTACTGTGTGCTGTGGAAGGTGGCTCTCTTGAGACAGCGCGGTTCATACTCCATAGGTCAAGTCAGTCAGAGATCCTGAGCAAAACTGACGACGGGCACACTTGTCTTCACTACGCCGTAATATCGAGGAACCTGAAGATTTTTTCCTTGTTCCAGGACGCTGGAATTTGTCACCACGACCAGACCAGCGAAGGCTTTACCGCCCTTCATTGCGCTGCTAAAGCCTCCAACGCTGAACTATTTCGCGCCATGTTGGACCATATTGACCGGGTCTCGCTCACACAAACCATCTTCGCTTATCCCACGCTTATCGAACCCCGTCCAAGTTTGCAAGGTTCCGACGGAACTTGGTCCATTGACGATTTTCTCAGTGGTCGTCATCTTGATCTACCCACAAGTTCTGGTGGAAAGACACCCCTCCAGTTGCTGCTGTCCGCTGACCCATTCCATTACAGTCATCAGGAGATGATTCGAGCTCTTGTATCACGTGTTGGTATCGATCTTGAGCGCCGCGATAGGGAGAAGAAAACACCTTTAATTGCTCTAGCAAGCCGACTTTCCAATGAACCCCGAAATTGGAACCTTTGTCTCGCAGTAAAACATTTGCTTCATCGAGGCGTTGACCCAAATGCGCAAGACGTCTTTGGGTGCACCGCACTTCATTATTTATGCGATCCCGTATCATTTTCGAAGAACACATTCCAAACCATTGCATATCTTATTGGCGCAGAAGATCTAGCAGAAGATCTAGCAGCTACCTTCTCCGAGACCCCTTTATCGACCCCGCCCTCGTCACCCAGTCCACCACCCACTGTCCTTGCGAGATCCCGTGTGCACGTCGAGCCTTCTAGATCTCCGTCTCCCCGACGGTCACTTGCCCCGCCACCTCCTTTCACCGCTTCAAAGATCCAGATTGAACAACCCGAATGCTCCTCAAACAAGTCGGACATTGCCCGAGTGGATATTTCTGATCAACTCAAAGAAACTGCCCTTCAGGCTTTCTTTAGAAACTTGACTAAAGCACACGGTCTCGTCCAAGCCAAGAAGATAGCTATTAAGATGCTAAGCTTAAGTGCAAAGGACGACTTGAACCGACCTTTACCTGATGGTAGCCGGATGTTCAACCGGGCTATCTTGTTCCAAGATGATGAGCTAATCCAAGAGCTGTACAACCTGGGTGTCAACACGGAAGAACGTGAGAGCACCCCAGCTGGCCGGTCTCCGTTGGAAGGGTTTTGCATTTTCGGGGCGAGGGATCTCGGGATTCTGAAAAAGCTTATCAAAGCTTGCAAGAATCTTTCCGAGCTTGACTTCGAGGGGGTAAGTCCCAGCTTCTTAGAGTACTGATTCCTTTTGTAGCATTGCCTCCCGAAAATACCTCAAAGAAGTATGCTAACTCTGATTTCCCTTGAGATGAGTCTGCTTCACTTGGCCTCCAAATTCGGCAAGACAAATGTAGTCAAAGAGCTGATTGACGGAGGAATCGATGTCAACATACTATCCAAAGAGCGGCTTGTTCCACTTTGTTGGGCAGTATCTAAGGGACACACCTCGACCGTCGAGTTACTTCTCGATAGTGGTGCGAACATGGACGGCTGCCCCTCTCCTAGGAACCATGTGATGGCTTCTCTGGTCTCGCAAGCCCCGAATGTGGCCATCTGCAGATTGCTGGATGAACGAGGCATCAGCAATTGGAATGAGAGAACGGGCTGCACTTTCTTCGGTAAATTCGTGCCGGGGTTTATAACTACTCGAGTTGCGGGTGTCTGGTATTCTAGCCATGTGCGGAACCTTACACCGCTTCACCATTTCGCGTTGGATGGACATCTTGAAGTGCTCGAATATGTCGTTGAACATTGTAAAGATGTCGACATTGATGCTGAGGCTGATTATGGGATTCGACCACTGTTCTTGGCAATATTCGCCTTCCAAAATAATGTTGTCAGGTACCTCCTTGAAAAGGGTGCAAAACCGGATAGTATCTACAAGCCAGCCCGGTGGACCATGCTTCATCTTGCAGCTCAGCTAGGGGATCGCCAAATTGTTGGAATTCTCCTTGAACACGGGGCCGGTATGTATAGGGGAGACATCCTTTTCTCATTCCCAAAATAGACCGTTCTATTTTGAGGAAGCGTCCTGATTGTCCCCGGACTTCTGTCCTAGCAAAAATGCTGACTTCTACATTCCCAGACCCTTGGGCTAAGGATGCTTCTGGGCTTACACCCAGTATCATTGCTTTGCAGCGGGGCTACCTCTCCATTTCGAGTCAAATACGAAAGGCCGAAAAGTTGCAGCGTGAGTATAATTATCTAGACGCCTCATTCAATGCGGATATATAAGCTGACCCACGATCAGCAAACAAGCCAGAAAACCAGTCTGCCAACCCTCAGAGCGAAAAGATATCCCAGGCACTGTCCAATGCCATACTTAATGGCGATTTGAAACTTTGTCGAGAGCTGATTGGAAGGGGATTCAGCATCGACGGAACGTATGGATGCGGGTGTACTCCCCTTCACCAAGCTTGTGCGCACGGCCGGTTGAATATTGCTGGATACTTACTGCAGCTTGGGGCTTCCGTCGATGGGGTGACTTGTTCGAACAAGGGGCATGGCGGAGGACTTTCTGCGCTTCATCTTGCAGCAGCATTTGGAGACGCTGAATTATGCAAGGATATCCTCAACAGGGATCCCATTGTATCGGAGAAAGGCGTGCAACCCATTCATCTTGCCGCCCGCAATGGGCATATGTCAGTCATCCAACTTCTATTCGACGTCGCCAAGGATAAAAAATTCTTCCTTGAAGCAAGGAACCTAAACTTGGATGAACTCAATGTCGAACCTCGACATATACCGTTCAGTCAGTGTTTAGGGAAGGGAAGTCCACTTCATTTTGCTGTCGCTTTTGGAAAGATCGAGGCCGTCGATTTTCTGCTTCGGGCTGGAGCTGATCTTGAAGCTCGAGCGGAATGTGGGGGAACACCGCTTGGCTTCGCTGTGGCCAATGGGTATAAAGATATACTCGGCTTGTTGATTGCGGCCGGTGCCAATCTCAATGCTCAGAATATCGAGAGATACACACCTTTGATGTTGGCCGCGGGCAGAAACGACCTGGAGGTTGTAGAATACCTGATTAGCATGGCACAGCACGGTTTGGACTTGCATGCCACGGACACCCATGGCAGAACGGCACTCCATCATGCTATAGGGACGAATCATTTCGAAGCCGCTGAATTATTGTTAGAAGTCGGATTAGATCTTACTCATGTGGACAATCGGGGAGCCACTCCTATTCAGGTCGCGCTTTTGTACCGCGGGGAACAATTTGCCCTCGAGCATCTCCCGGAAGTCGATAACATTCGTTCTAAAGAGTATGGCAGTATCCTCAACACGGCGTCATTTGCAGGCAACGAGGACGTTGTTGACGAGCTCTTGACGAAGGTGCCTGAAGGTGGCCTCCATGAATACGTCAATCTGTATTGCGACCGGGGGACACCGCTCTACCGCGCAGCCTCCATTGGGCATATCCCAATTATGGAGAAATTGGTTGAGAAAGGGGCACAGATTAACCTGGTTGGAGGACCTTGTGGTAGTCCCTTGATGGGTGCTTGTATGATGGGCAATGCCGAAGCGGTTGTATGGCTCCTTAGGAAGGGGACAGAGCTTCAGTGCACGAAATTTGATGGGACGACGATCACGGCTGAGGCAGCTGGGCAGCAGCATGAAGCTGTTCTTTGGATTTTGAGGAGGTTTGAGGAGGAGGGAGTGGAAGGTTTAGATGAGGAAATTCCGGTCAAGACGGCGAATATCTCCAAGTTGGACGAATTTATGGTCGGATATAAGGACCGGAAAGCGAGGGTGCCTCTAAATAGCTCGAACGGTGGGCCGCCGCCTCTGCCTCCGGACGACAAGAAGGACTACAAGGCAGGCAATGAGGATGTTACCAGGAAGGACGACGAAGAGGAGAGGAAAGAAACAAGCAAGACGGAGAGTGAAGAGACTACCAAGGCCGACTAAAATCTTACCAATGAGATCGACAGGTCTATTACCGACTCATGGCCTAGAAAATGATCACCGGAATGTGGATCAAAAAAAAAAAGAGTAAAGAGCTTGTATATAGTATAAGAGAGAAATGCTTACTGTGATTCAAGCTCACGGCTAATATACAAAATATTAAAACTGACTAATCTGACCCGGGACAAATCCTCCGCCTCAGTTTTCCACGCTCACCACCAGCCACAGCTACAGCCAACCCCTGGTTATTCCCGAGTCTGAGCAGCGCGGGAACAAAAGGGGACGCGGCATGTGCTCCGTCAAACCAGCCAATCGTCAAATTGAACAGTTTGACGTCATTTTTTGCTAGATTGAGCAATCTCGCGGAGGAAGGTATCTGATTATTGATCACAGATGGGCAAGTGCCATCACTTGGGCCTCGCACACAATCCCACGCTGCAACTCGTCAGCTTCCGGCCCACCACAATAACGAATATTGCACTCTGCAACCCAGAATGCTTATTATTCTATCTCACAGTGCTCGCCGCACGATTCGTCACCTGCCAGAGCATGTCTCGCATGAGACGCTCTTCTGATGGCTAGAGTTACCTTCACACTCTCTTTTTTTCAACTAATTTATATAAATTTCTGCGCAGTGGATGCGGTCTCGTACGCCCCAACCACCGCCGACGTCTCCTGAACCGGTCGAGATGGCATCTTCGTCGTCCAACATCGCAGACCAAGAGCCGCTGTTTCAGCGCTCCCATTCCCCGACCGATAGCATAACCAGCTATAACAGCATATCAAAATCTCGAAGTGGTGACGAGGAGGTGTCGACTGGCAACAGCCAGCCTCTCGATCGGTCGGTTGAGAATGATGTCCTTCCAGAGACGGCTGTGCTAGGCCGCAACCTGGGATGGAGCAGCGCATACATCCTGATCATGTCCCGTGTTATAGGCAGCGGTATCTTTGCGACTCCAGGTGCAATTGTGCGGTCAGTAGGGAGTGTTGGAATAACGTTGTTACTCTGGATAGCGGGCGCTCTGATTTCCTGGGTGGGCTTGGCAATTAGTTTAGAGTATGGGTGCATGCTGCCCAGGTCTGGAGGCGAGCATCCCTCTATCCTATGTAACTTGAGATGGTACTGATCGTGCACAGGGGATAAGGTTTATCTGGAGTTCGTCTATCGGCATCCGCAGTTTTTGGCTTCTGTTCTTATCGCGATCAAGTCCGTACTTCTTGGATTTACAGCTTCCAACTGTATTGTTTTCGGCGAGTACATCATATATGCTCTAAACAGAGAACCGTCACTGTTCGAAGGGAAAATTCTTGCTCTTGGATTACTCACCGTCATCGTTGTGATCCACAGCTGCTTTCTGAAGACAGGAATCTTCATACAGAATGTTCTTGGCTGGGTCAAAATCGCTTTAGCCATCTTCATGGTCTTTACAAGTCTATTCATGGTTCTTTTCCGTTCCAATGACAGCATAGAGAGCTCTATTCAATTCAAGACCAATGGCAGCTATATCTGGGACGGTTCTATATGGAACTGGGGAATCATCTCTACTACCATGTTCAAGGTTTCCTACTCTTATGCTGGCCTCTCCAACGTCAACAATGTTCTCAATGAAGTCAAGAATCCGGTTAAAACTCTCAAATCAGCAGCCACTACCGCACTTATCACCTCTTGTATTCTATACCTCCTGGTCAACATTGCCTATTTCCTAATTTTGCCAATTGAGGATATCAAGAATTCTGGAGAATTAATCGCTGCCCTATTTTTTTGAACGAGTGTTTGGTGCCAAACTGGGAAGGATACTGCTACCACTGGCAATAGCAACTTCTGCAGCAGGAAATGTAATGGTTGTGACGTTTAGTCATGTAAGTGTGAGATCGAGCCTACATTCGGAGGGTATTCTAACGTAGAATAGGCTCGAGTTGTGCAAGAGGTAGCACGATAAGGATTTCTTCCCTTCTCAGAATTCATCTCTTCCTCAAAGCCATTCGGAGCACCGATGGGGGCTTTGATTACTCATTACATCCCTTCATTCCTGGTTATTAGTATTCCTGCTGCCAATGTCTATTCCTTTATCCTAGACGTTGAAGGGTATCCGGGACAGTTCTTTTCTATAGCGAGCTCCCTTGGCTTGCTCTGGCTTCGATACAAGAGACCGGATTTGCATAGACCATATAAGGCGTTTCTTCCGGCAGTTGTATTCCTGGTTCTGCACTCGATTGCGGTGATATTTGCACCATTTGTACCGCGCGAAGGCTTGAATTGGAGACAGCACCTCTCTGAAGTTAGTTACGCCTTTGTAGGGGCTGCCATGTAAGTTAGCCATCAAAATGTCCAAACTCACAGCTAATTGATCTACAGTATTTTGTTTGGCATTGGATATTGGTATGTGTGGACAGTATGGATACCCCGCCGGAACAACTGTACTCTTGAAGAAATAGTAGCAACTTTAGACGATGGGACGACAGTTACGAGGCTTGTACAAGTGCCCACAGGATCAGGGCCAGTACCGACAACAGAGCAAGTGACAAACGACGAATGATGTGATATTAGACGAGGGATTAACAAGGCTGGCATAATAGAGCAGATCCAGTGATCTGCATCATAGATACAAATCATACACTACTTGTTTGCACCGTAACGCTAATACCCCTCACTTTGATTTCAAAGAAAGTTATAAGGTTGTCCCATTGGGCACGGTAGGCCAACGGAATCCAACACGATTTCCTAAAAATGGCATGGTTTCTGCATGCATTGCGTGCTAGGATAGTGGTTACATATTACAAATCAAGAGCTTATGCTTTGCCGAGGGAGCATGTTGTATGTAGTATTTGAAGCTTCAAAAGAAACTCCACTTTGAAAGATAAAGTATTTCTCTGAATATATCCGACCATGGCTAGTGCTGCTGTTCAACAAGCTCCAGGCCATACCTTAGGCCAAGTCGTCGAACCTCTTGCTCGGGAGACTAAGCCTGCGAAGCATGACGTTGCTACGGAGCTGAATTATTACCAGGATCCCGGTGATGGAACTCTACCGGCTCCCTTTTATGTTGGGTGAGTTTCTTTCGAATGTAAGGAAATTTCAATCTAAGACCAGAGCAACAGTCAACCAAGCAATGATCTGCGCCCTCATGCCCCCCAGAGTGTCATTGTCCACGATATTACTGGAGACGAGGATAAATACACCCTTGACAGTCATGGCTTCCAGTTCGTAAAGCACGAAAGCAAGGAGAAAGATTTCCTCGACGACGAGAAGATTAAAGCGGAATACTACCCCGAAGTGAAACAGCTCCTAAAGGATGTGTGAGTATTCATCCTTTTCAAGTAGTGAATATCCCTTATACTAACATCCCTCGACAGCACTGGAGCAAGTCGTGTTTTCATCTTCGACCACACAATCCGCCGTGCACCTGCCGACATCCGCGATGGAACCACCCAACTCCGCGGGCCAGGAAAAAGAGTTCACATCGACCAGTCCTACCGAGCCTCAGAGAACCGCGTCAGATACCACCTGCCAGATGAGGCCGAAGAGCTTCTCAAAAAGCGCTTCCAGATCATCAACGTAAGTTCACAGCATCTCTCTCTCCTAATAAGCGACACGATTGCTCACAGCCATTGCTGCAGGTTTGGCGTCCCATCAAGACCATCCTTAGAGATCCGCTCTCCCTTGCCGACGCACATTCCGTGCCTGACAGCGATCTTGTTCCCGCGGCGTTGATCTACCCGGACCGCGAGGGTGAGACGTACGCTGTTAAGCCGAATCCGAACCATCAATGGTACTTCAAGTATGCTCAGCGGCCCGATGAGCCACTGTTTATCAAATGCTATGATTCGGTCGATGATGGTCGCGCGAGGAGGATCCCGCATACTGCGTTTTCGAATCCAGCTCATGATAATGAGCCTCCTAGGGAGAGTATTGAGGTGCGAACGTTGGTATTTTATGATTACTAGGTCGCTGAAATGGCGATTGCTACGTAGCAGGTGAAGTTTTGTTATGGAAGAAGACTATATTTGGTGCCGCACACTGAATTGGTGTGCTGTATTTAAGAAATCCGTCACCACCGTCTCTTGCATGGCAGTTCAGTTTCTTGAAATCTTGAACAGCAAATGGCATCATACCCTCGCTTGCTTTGGTCTGAAAATTTAAATCCTCCATACCACCAACAATACTCTGCACGCTAATTTGCCTGTGTCTACCTACTCCTCACCTAAACCTTCATGAAAGATCGCATCAGCAACAGACACAACACTGAACGTAACCGCAACTCTATCCTTAATTCCATAACAGCGGGCCGTATGAGCAACCTGGCCAGTCCTCCCAATCAAATCCCCCATATTGACTGTACAAGACTGACTCAAAAGACGGCGGTTTGATATTTTTTTCCCAGTTTCGACAAAGTCATAGAATTTCTTTGTTATTAGTGCTTAACCATTCTCACTATTTCAAAGCCAGTACAATGTTGAGTAAATCATTTTCTTTGTGATGAACATGCCTTTCTTTGACTTTAGAGACATCACCCGCAGCTGCTGATAACAGGACGTCTCTGTTAAATTATGAGCTTGAATAGCAGCAGAATTATAATATATTCATCGACGACCACTTATTCAACCTCAGCAAGGCCCTTCAATCCGTCCTCCAGAAGCTGTGGCCGGCAAGCGGGACAATTTGTGTGTGGGTTGACCCCAATCAAAACGAAAGCAAGGAATGCAGCAAGCAGGCATCTTCAATGAGAGACACTTATACGGATATTAGACAGGTTGTTGTTTGGATAGGAGAAAGATCCAAAGTCTCGCCGCTCTCTGAGCTGTACAAACATTTTGATGACGAGAAACATGTCACTAGTTTGATTGTTCAAGAGACCAAGCCGCCTTACTAGAGTGCCCCAGCAGTCTTATTTCAGCGTGATTATTGGCAGCGAGTCTGGATGATCCAAAAGGCGAACTGGAGACAGAGCCTGATGCTAAAATGTGGAAGTGATTTGCTTGAATGGGAGCATTCAGTAGCCGTACAAGCTCAGTTAGATTCACGTTATAACAGCAAGTTCTATTCGCTCATCAGCAAAATCGAATGGGCCAGGTAAGTTATCCCTCCTGTCAGGGAGCCAGCTTATACAGCAGCTAGACCTCCGCTTCCTCACCTTCTCCTCTACTTCTGTTTTCGCTTTGCAACAGATCCTTGTGATAACATCTACGCACTTATCGGAATCATGAGCGCTTATGATGATCCAGGTTTCGCGATCGACTATTCGCTCTCGGTGCTCAGGCTCTGCCCAGGCTCTGCTCAGGCTTACTCAAGCTCTGCTCTGGCATGCTCACCCTCGGCTCAGGTTAAAGCAGCAGTTGCTCACGTCCGCAGACTAAAACGGAACCAGCGAAAGGGAAAATTAATCCTGAGTCTGTCGGTATTGTACAATGTCCATACTTCCCCGGGACCTTTGACCCCTCACAAATCCCCAAAAAGTCTCCTTTCCCGCTCCTCAACTTCCGCTGAAAGTTTTGCAATATCATCTACGCTCCAAAGTCCCTTCTCGGTGATGTATTGGTCAATGAACTCTGCTGGTACCCATTCGAAATACGCATTCTTGACTTTCACCTGGGCTCCTAGTTCTTCTTTCATGTAGAGATCCGACTGGAGGACCAACGGCCAAGACTTGATAACCTCCTCTGGATCGTTCTCCTCAACGGTAAGGTACTCTGACTCAAAACTAGATCCAGTGACCTTGTTCGTTTCGAATAATGCGACGACTTTGCATTCGGCGTTTACAAGCTTGGTCATAGCTGCAAGTGTGAATGTTCCAATCTTATTACTGACATCCCCATTCGGAATCACCTTGTCTCCACCAAAGACAACGAAATGTGTATCTTTGACAGCGGAAGCGACGCTGGCATCGGAAATGATCTCGATATGAAGCTTGGTCAGGATATCTGGGTCGTCTGGAAGGTGGTTCAAAAGAGTGTTCACGAAAGAAGCGCCTTCGAAATTTGGTCGCGATTCGAGGACTGTGAGTTTGACTTCTTGGCCCTGGTCGATGAGGCGAGGTATTGCGCGGAGCAGTCCGGCCTTGATTGTACCTGATGCTGAGATGGTCGCTATGTGGATGCTGGGTGGTGGCGGATGTTCGTAGCGAGTTGGTGGTGGGGCGTCAGCTGCGGGTTTCGTAATGCTTGAGAGGAGGAGGTCTGTGAAAGTCTTCGCGATCGGGTCCAGGTTCGCGGTGCCCGCCTCGAGTTTCGATGAGATGACAGACTCGACCACACTTGTCAGTCGTGCCAGAGGAACCGAACCAATGTCCAGCACATCCAGGTGCTTTTCAACTTCGTCCAATGCGTTCAAGATTCCCGACTCGATTGCAGCACCCATACTCGGCCGTCCATTCTTTGCTAGATGCCAAGCCCTCCATCGCAGCTGCTTCCAATACTCCTCACTCGAACCAATCTCGGCAAGCTCCTCACTTCTAGCAGCTTCAAGAAGGAAGTCCAAAGCTTTCAGGGATAATGCCTGAGCTCCACTCTCATGGTCGCTCCTCAGGACTTCCAACGCCTTCTGGGTCTTTGAGCTGACCATTACCCGTTCGAGACCGACTTCCAACTGCGGCACATGATCCATAGTACCGAGATCTTCAGGTTTGACAAATTTGTATTCGGTATGCTCCCAGTCGAACGTAATGTCCTTGGCATTCGGGGACAATTGCCATGCGAATGGATGGATGGTCCATTCCGTTTGGAGAGCTGAGTCTATGAGGCTGAATGGCTTGCCTCTCCGAAGGAGTGAAAAGTCATTGTCCGAAAGTCCCGTTTCTTCTATGATCTCTCGCTTTGCTGCAGCGGCAGGACTCAAGTCCGTCTTGTCGATGGAGCCGGAACAGACTGCCCATTTGCCTCTGTCATGTGATCAGCAATGTTTTTCAAAGTCTATCCCGGGCTGGAAAATTTGAGCACAGGCTTCCCGAGACATATTCCTGAGACCTACCGGTATGTAGACACATCTTCACTGCGTTTGAAGAGGGCGAAAGTCAACCCGGAAGGAGAGTTCGGCGGTGTGCAGATGAAGCTGGAGACGACAGCTCTCTGTCTTAGATTTGCGTTTGAGGACATACTGGCGTGAAAGCTACGTGCTTGGCTAGTGTTGAATGCATGCTTCCATCTTCTCAGGAGGATGCTCATCAGGAAAGTCTTTTGATAAACGGGGATCGAAAGGGTGAGGTAATGATGAAGTGAGGTCTGGTGCATGGGGTGATTTGGCGAGCAACACGTGACGCAGCTTTGACTTCTAATTTTCCTTCTCCTTCATCCTTCTTTCCTTCTTCCACATCCCTCGCAAATCACCCGCTAAATATCCCAAAAATCTCAAACCATTATCTCAAAAACATCTCCATATCCATCTTCGCAACAAGGTCCAAGCTTACAGCATTCTGCTATCCCAACCGGGATTGGCGATCATGGTCAAAGTTCTACGCCAAGTTGAACATCCTTTTCTCCTCACATGTTTATCAAAGCGTTTGCTGCAAACGCACCATCTTGATACATCGCATTGACCACATCCAAGCGAGGAGGCGGACATCCCCATGTTCTGACCTCTCACATGGCGGCTAGGACGGCTGAGAGCACGATCGAACATGTGATTGGAAACGTCAACAAATGCTTGTTTTCATTTCGTATTTCTCATTTTATTTTCCATCGTTCTTCATCATGTTCTCTCGAAATAAAGCCAAGATGGGAGATGATGAGAAGCCTCAAGAACTATACTCCTGCAATGGGTGCAGCGAGCTGATTCCCACCGATAGAGCTCGAGTGGCATGCCATACATGTCCTGATTATCACCTCTGCGCGAATTGTACCATAATCAAACAGTACACGAGGCCTCATGTCGACTCTCATACCACGATGGTACTCAAGCTCTCCGGATTCGTTGTTCCGCCTCCTCCAGGTTTCCCACCACGCCCCGCCCCCGCCTTACCACCCCGCCAGAACTCCACCATCAACACAAGACAAACCGTCCGAGTATCGGAACTGCCGACGGCGAATTGGGGAGCGCTATGGAGTGCTATCAAGGATCCGCTGGAGAAGATGGGCAAGAAGAGTAGGAAAGGCAGCGTGGACACCACTCGTGGACGTTCCGACTCTGTGATGACCGGTGGACTTGGGGACAATGACAAGGGCAGCAACGCTTCCTCTCCGTTGTCCCAGAATCCGGTGAACGACATGCCGCCATCTCCACCAAAATCGGTCCGCGGAGGCATCAATCGGATCGATAGCGAGGCTCCATCATACCCTAGACTAGCGGAGTGGGAATCGTTGTTCGGGGCGGACGGAACTCCTACGCCAATCTTCGTTGCGTTGATGAGTACTATCTTCGGCCATCTTGACCCAGAGCATACTGGGTATCTCACGCCGGAGGTATATTCCGCCTTCCTGGACGTTCAAGGCTGCGAGTCCGATGTCAACCGATGTAAGCCTCCTATGGGTCCCATACCAGCATCGCTTCAATCTCCCAACCTGTCTGAGACTGTCTACCCATTTTCTCCTAGCAAGCGCGATGGTTAGCTTTACTGCGTGTTTAGCCTGATCTATCCTTCTCAATTGTTCCTCCAAGGCTGAGACATTGAAGTCGCTTTCCTATCATGCCCAAAGACCAATCACTAACGTCTCAACAGGGAAGAAAACCTTAGGAGGCGACACTACTGACAGCTCAAAAGACATGGCAGACCTAGGTAAGCCCATTCTTTCGAAATAACATGCCTCCCTCCTCTTTGTCTCGACTTGAACGTCCCGAGGCTACTAGAGCATTTTACTCTCTCCCTTGTGAAGTGCTTGAAAGAGATATACTGACAACAAGAACTTGGGTATAGAACTCGGCCTCTACTGCTCCGACCACAACATATCCCACATCCTCAGCGTCCGCACTAAAACCCCCACCTCCCCAGACACCTCCGAACCACCCACCTCTGCCGTCGAGCAACGAATCCGCCAATCCATCAGCTTCAAGCCCAACATGCCGATGTTGTCAAGACAAGGGTTTATTGATTTGATGACGATTGAGTATCTGAAGGATTTGGATTTAGCGCATGAGTATTTGGGTAGGGCAGTTAAGGAGTATGGGATTTGGAAGGAGTTGGGGACTTTACCGAGGGGTGTGTTGCCTGAGGATTCTGAGGCGGTGGAGAAGGCTGCCAGAGTGCGGGAAGTGGAGAATACCCCAGAGACGGAGGGACAATCAAATGAGGAAGAGGTGGAGTTGCCGGCCCCGGCTTTACCGATCAGACCGAGAGGCGGAGAGGCGAAGGTTGACGCTTTGATGAAGGGGGAGGGGTTCGGTGAGACGGAGGCTGCGAAGCCGCTCCCCGTGCAGGGGAGGATCATGGCGATCCAGGAGTGGGAGAACTTTCAGGATACCGAGGATGAGGATGATGATGAGGAGGAGGAGAATGACGAGGTGGAGGATGGAGATGAGGATAAGGTGGTGGGTGGGGGCAAAGACGGGCATTCCAAGACCGCATCTGAGGAGGAGGCGAAGAAGGAGGGGGCGGAAGCTGTTGCCAAGGTTGATAAGACGAAGAGTGAGGGCGGAAGTGATGAGCTCGAGCATGACTTGTATAAGGCAGACTGAATGGACGAGATGAAGTGAATGTATTCTGAATGTCCATGAATATCTGGGTACGTTGTAAATGCCTCCAGGACACTCCCAACGTCATCGTGGGGAATATTATAATGCTCATCAAAAGTTCCTTCGCTCATCTCGTATCATGCATGACATTACTCAACCACTTAAAACTTCCTCGCAAATCCACTCCTCTTCCGAATCCTATCCCCGTATCTATAAAATGAAAACTGCACCGGAACCAGCACCGCCCAAAGATGCCCATTAAGGAGAAACCGATAAGTCCCGCAGCAAAAAGATCAGACCAAACAGAAATCGAAGCGTAGTTCGTCCATCCTCGCCAGAAGAGAGAGATGGGAAAGAGAGGGGCGCAGAACATGGCTGGTAGTAATCGGATTTCCGGCGCGATGGTAGGTTCTTGATCTGTGCTTTGCGATGATTCGGAATGTTCCTTTTTCTCTGCTCTCAAGTGATTGAGGTATATGTGCCGGAAGAAAGGCATGGTTGTTGTGTTGAGGAGAACTCCCACCGCAATCGCTAAGAATGCGGTTCCTTTCAACCCTTGGGAAAATCCGTACGTGTCGACGAAGAGGTTCGCGAATCCCCAAAGGAATGTGAAGACCAGGACGTAGATGAGGGCCAGATAAAAACCGAGAAGGATAACAATGGGTTCTCGGGTGAAGAAGATTATGAGAGAGCTGATGTTTGTTTTGAGTCGGGGCGTGAGGGGATCTTGGAGTTCGAGTGAAGATTTGAAACGTGCGTCTCCTGTTGCTTTTCGAAGAGAGACGGCTTTCCATTGTAGAAGTATTGGCGAGAATGCTCCTGGCAGGAAGAGGAAGGCGATGATGAATGCGATTCCGGATATGAGGAGGGTGATCCAATCAACCCATTGCCATGACAAGGAGGAGGATTGGATGATCCATCCTCCCGCTACCGGAGCCAGCGCGGGGCCTAGGCACAGTCAGTTGAAGGTTTAGGATTGAAGTAATGGTCATACCTAGGATGGGACTGAGAGCAAACAGTGGCCAGACTAGACTCCTGTCTGCGTTGTCAAAATATGTCTGCCAGGCTGCCACCATATATCGTCATCGGAGGACTAGCAAAGAGTCCAGAGAAGAATCGAAAGATAATTTGGACAGTAAATTTCGGGTAAGTGCAGTGGTCAAGACCGTGATCATGTACAAGAACATGGATATGAGATAGCTCGGGTTCCGTCCCACAGTTTCGGATATTGGACCAGATGCCAAAGCACCGAAAGCATTGCCGAACAAGAATAGAGCAGTAGCCAGGCTCTCTGCTCTTCACCGACGTGGAGTTTTGCAGCAGCTTTGGTGCTGCTTGAGGAGTTCACAGCTGATGCCCAACCGCAGACGAAGACGATCCAGAATACGATGATGGTGGCTCGGAACTTTCGTGCTTTTGGCCAGTCTCGTGGGTTGCAGTCATCAGGGGCGGCGGCTTCAACTAGGTATGTCGCAGGTCCCCCCCTCTCGTTCTCGTCGTTTGGTGTGATACCTTCCAGATCTTGCCCTAGCATGTCGGTAAAGGGATCTGACGCTGTGGGTTGGTCTCCATCTTGGGTCGATGAAATTGGCGAGCTAGTCCTCTGCTTGCCATTGGCATCTCTCTGCAGGCTTGAAGGACCATGCCCAAGAATCTCGCCGCACTCGGTGGATGGTGCTGGTCTTTGAACTGGGTTCAATTGATGTGTCGATTGATTGTAGTTGAAACGCTTCTTTTCTGTGTTGATTTTGGCGACAACAAATGAATTGAGCCTTTTCCATTGTGTAAAAGATTGCATCGTGTACTGGAAATATGACGAGGGATAGTGAAAATGATAAACATTGAAGGGAAGAAATACTCTACTCATATGTATCAGGTCTTCAGGAAATCCGTCGTATGCCGAGCCAAGAATGGCAGCTGAGCACACGACCAAGCGTACCACAACATTGCGAACGAAACCCTTCCGGACCTTGGCTGCAGCTCTATTGGAGCTTAAATCAATCGAACTACTAGTTCGTGAGCTTAGATTGGAGAACTTAAATTGTGTTCTGCATTTGCAAACGTTGGTTCTGGGTAAAAGCGTATGTCACTGGTGGTGAGGTAATGCCTGCCACTAAGGAACGCAATCTGGCACTACGATTGAAGCCTCCACCTCGGAACTTCTAGTGACATTCAACTAAGAGATGCCAAATACGTGGAGGCTTGGAAGGAGAAAGTGTTGTCCAATTGTATGACGTCCAATGTTGCTTACGGTTGGCCTCGAAGGAGGACGAGAACGGACAATGAAGAAATTGAAGTACCGATGAGAAGCATTATGAATTTGATGACATGCAAGGCGCCTCGTCGTTCCCCAAGATCATGCGCATAGGTAGCTCGATGCGAGCGTAGTTGAATGGATGATTAAAAAAAATTGATCAAAGTATCTTTACCAAGGTCTAGAGTCGGATTATAGAACGAAGATTTAGAAGTAGAGTAGATAAGGGTAGTAAAAGAAAAAGAAGTGATAGATGTATGATCTAATAAGAAGGATATTAGATAAAGCGAGTAAGGAGTTTAACGAGTGACTTCGATAAATAGAATGCGAAGCAGAAGAAAGCTAGAGAAGGAATTAAGGTAGCGAGATAAAGAGGCGAGAATATTAATAGGGGAGCTAGAAATAGAGTCGATAATGAGGGAATGGGTTCGGTATAAGGAAAGGGAAAGGGATACAACATGTCGAGTAAAGGTGGCAGGTGAAATACGAGAGAGATGGAAATAAAAGCAATGGAATCTTCCACAATAAAAGGGTACTTTATGTTCGAGGGGTATCTGAAGAAGAGACGAGAGTAGCACTTTCAACCTCCCAGCTTTGCCAGGACTTTCTGGGTCACAACCTAGCCTGAAAAATCCAGGCAGAGCTGGGCGATTGAATACTCCGCTGGAATTTCTCTCGCTCGATGGTAAAAGTCTTGGGACTTGATAGACCGTCCAATGTTCTGTGCTGTTTGGGACTTTGGCTTCTTCCTGACAATGTGAGGGTCCCCATACGCCTGCCAAATATGCCAAGGTTCCATGTTCATTTTGAGGGTATTTCCAATGGTTATAATACACCCATCCCCAACGCCGTCGCAATGCAGAAGTATGACCCCTTAAAAATCCATGTCTAACATCGACTGGTCCCCTAACGAGCTTAGGGCAGAGGACTGCCTTCTCGATGAGGTTGTGAGTACAGTGACTGGCGCAGGAGGACTCTTGAGCTTCTGTGTCCATTCCTTCAGGCTTGTAATATCGCTGCCTTCGACCTTAACTACTCGTGGATCCGCAGGTTTACCAAGGACTGTGCCATTGTATCTCGATTGTTCGTCAGCCGCGCTGTGCTTTTTCTTGAGAGCTGTGATAGATTAGTTTCTACCAATCAAGCTGGAGAGAAGAGCCAACCCGTCAGATAATCCTCCTTTGCACCTTCACTGCCCTCCAGTGCAATCCTTCTGATCTCATGATTCCTAGGACCTGTAGCCCACTTGATAAAGTTCTCTACACCCCGTATATCCTCTTCACCGTTGAACTCTTGCTCCTGTATTACTTTCTCTGGTGTCAACACGCCGCAATCCTGCATGGCCATCCTGACGTCTGAAATCGAGATATCCAAAGCAAGCTCCGGGTCGGTATGATTCAGCGCAGCATGATTCGCAGTTGTTTGCGCAAGCAACAGCATGTATCGAGCTGCAAGGTCGGTGAGAGTGTCAAGCGTACTGTTTTTTGTCTGGTGGTAGCCTGCTGCACGCAAGATGTGGATGATGCATGGTCGCAGGAGAGAGTGATTGAGAGATTGTGGAGTGGCCATCTTGATTGTCAACTCAAGGTCGGGGACTGAGTGACGTGGAAAGCTTCATGGCCAGAGTATCATGAAGATTCAGTGTAGAGTTTGTCAAGCAAAGCTTTTGGTAGTCGTGAATGTCCCCGGATCGAAGGGACAATCAAAATCCACGAGTTTGGTTCAAATTGCGCTAGTGGTCTTAGCGCCGCCCGTATCGAATTGATATCCTTCAGCCTTGTCCCCAGAACCATTCCATTCCACATCAACTCAACGACGACAACGACGACGAATGTACTGCGCGACGTGGGATAATCTATGATACGATACCGCGCAACCAGAATATAGTACTATTCGACTCCGAACGCAAGGACAACACCCCCACGATGAGTGGCCTCAAACTCAAGTTGAATACCAATGGTATTCCAAAAGCCCCTTCCCAAGATACACCCTTAGCGACGCCTGGAGGCTCGAAACCAAGGATCAAGCTTAGCATCAAGTCAAATCCATCTACTCCTGCCCCTGCTCCCTCCGACAATCCGAAACTGAAGAAGACAAAAGCTGGTAGACCCTCTAAGCCGAGCCAAAAGCTCCTCGAGAGCAAGAAGCGCATTAAGGTAGAGACAGATACCGAGGAGGAAGATGACGGGGGTACAATCAGTGTCCAGCAACCTGCGACAAAGAAGGTTAAGTTGACATTTGGGGCACCAAAGACGCCAGCACCTTCGAGGACACCGGTCACACCTGTGGTTTTCAAGACGAAGTCCAAGGTTGGAAAGCCGCCGCCACGAGACCCAGGCACTGGATATGACTCCGAAGCCAGCGATCGCGAGATAGACCCTGTCATCGAAGAGCAGTTTGTTCTACGAATGCCACCTGGCGACGATTGTGAATATGTGCGGAAGATGATCGAGGAGAAGAAGATTGGTATTCCTAAGGCCCAAGGCGGCGCAGATATCTCTATGAAATTTTTCGAATTACGTGGACGTCGAGGAGCAGTTACTGTGCGGGGAAACATCTACGCTGCTACACTCGTTGATCTACCATCTATCACTGAGGGTATGAAGAGTTGGGACAAGAGAGGATGGTGGAAGAGTGCCGACATCTGCCAGATGCTTTTGGTATTCGCTCCAGTCAAGTCAGAAGAAGAAGCTAGGACAATCGCACTACCTGACGAGATTGATCGCGACACCCACCAATATCCTCATGGACTGACTCCACCGATGCACTTCGCTCGCCAGCGTCGATTCAGAAAGCGTTTGCACAAGTCCACTATCGAGCGCGTTGAGGAAGAGGTCCAGAGACTGTTGAAGGCGGATGAAAGTGCTGTTTCGTCAAGCTACGAGATCATCGATCCAGATGCGGAGGAGAGACGAGCCAGCCACTTCGATCACTTTGACGCAGAAAGCAATTCAGGCTATGGCCACGACGACGAAGAAGATGCAGAAGGAGAGGAAGATGACCAAGATCAAGGATACTTCAATCATCAACCCGTCAATAGTCATGAGGAGGAGGTAGAGGATGACCCAGATCTTGAGCGTGAGATGGAGGAGGCCTTCGCGGACGAACTTGAGGCACCCACTCCTGACGTTGCGGAGACCCCATTAGCTTTACCGGCTGCTGAGCCAGAAGAAGATAGTGGAGACGAGTCATTCGACGACGAGGACGATGGTGAAGAAGCTGCTGTGGTTCCTGCTGAGCTCGATGAAGAACAGAAGCAGGAGCAGGCTCGTATTGATGGTATCAGGGAGGATATTGCCGAACTCAAGAGAGCCCTCTGGTCGAATGAGCAAAACCTTTCGAGATCGACGAATGCCCTTATTCGGAAGCGTCTAGAGGATACAGTCCGAACCCAGAAGAGAGAATTGAACTTGAAGATGTCTTCGATTGGAGAAGGCGAGGAGAACGAGTAAGGGACAGCCCAGATCTCGAGCACGTGATGAAGCAAGAATCATGGAAAGGGGTGCATGTCCATATGTTTCTGGAACATTTGGTTTGTACTGGATTTCAGCGAGGAGTTACGGGAAGGAAGTTGATACAGATCATTTTTGATCTGGCAAAAAGCAGTCGTCGCCTCAAAATCCCACCTCGACGGGGTCAATGTGGGCATGTACCAACTTATATGATAGGTTAGGACAGAAGCGTCTTAACGACCTGCCTTGATTTTGCAGCAGTCTATAATACAGACACCAAATCATACAATACTGACATCTGTGCGCCCTCACACTTTTGACATGTCCCTTCCTTCGTGCCTTTTACATCTTTCAGCATATCATACAACCTCCCCCCCTCTCCAAAATCTCTCAACATCTCCCACCCTACATCCCCTTCAAGAAATTACTCTCCTTAATCTTACTCCTCCTCTCCCTTCTCATCGCCTCCCTCAACTCCTCTCTCTTATCCCCAGCCTCCAAAGCTCCCTTAATAGTCCCCTCCTCATTCGCTGGTAGATCAATCGATTGTTGTGTCAGTGGGATCTTTGGTTCCAAGGAGCTCATGTCTCCGGATGCGAGACGTGCTGCTTCGAGTTTTCGTTGGCGTTTTGCTGCTTTTCGACGGAGCTTTTTGGATTTGGCTGTGGGTGGTGGTTAGCAAAAGGTCTGGAACAAATTCATAGACAACGAGAAGTAGGAATGCCTCAGAAGAAAAGGTAGGCACATACAAAACTCATCCCCTTCAACACCCCCCTCCCCATCATCCGCCTTCTTAACATCCAAACACCTCCACAACCACTCCGGATACTCCTCCTCCTTTAACGCAACTGGATCATCCTTCCCTTTCATATAATTGATCCCCCTCATCGGTGTCCCTGCTGGACATATCGAGACTGGTAATGGGATCTTGGATTTGGGACGAAGATTGACGCCAAGGGAGACATCACTTGGTGCGGGTGTTAGGGGCGTGGAGAATGGCTGCGCGATGCCTGTGGATGTTGCTGGAGGTGGAGTCGCTGTTGCTGGGGAGAATGAGGGATTGGCGGTAGAGAATGCGCGGGTTATTGAGGAGGATGGCCGAAGTGCAGATGCCCGGCGGAGACAGCGTGAGCAGATCATTGTGGTGTTGAGGGTTGAGGTGCTGGAGGATGTGGTTTGAAGCTTGGAGATATTTTTTGGAGGTTGTTCGGCGGCCGAGGTAGCCCACTTTAGCAGTCAATATCAAAGTCTAGCTGGAAGCCGAAATATCGGTAGGATTCACGAACGCAACATGACGGAGCACGATAATGGCTGTACAGTGTTTTGTATTTACAGTTGATATCAATTGAAGCACTTTTAGGCCTCAATTGTTTGTCAAGTGGTGGGACATTGGCAGAAAACGATTCTACCTGTACACACATGTCTCCATCCAGCAGCTCTCCCACGTTGCAGCATCTCCCAAACTCCCAGAATCCATATCCATAGTTCACAAACTCTTGCCTATGACTTTGGAATGTAATTTTGTTGCTCGAAGAGATATCCCTTGACCTTCGACTCCTTCAACAGCTCAAAGTATCGCTCTGCAACAGAATTCAGTCAGCATCTGGCCAGCAGAGTTCCAAAATAAAACAACATCCCTAAAAATACCCCAGAGGCCGGCGGTATCCAATTCCAATAATTTAAAAGCAAAGCCCTCCTGCTTACCTCGTAGAGCTCCGCACTTCTCCAAATGGTTGACACCCTCTCTATAATAGCATTTTCCTAGCTCCTCCCGTACCAATCTTGCCATCATGCTCTTGACCCATTGTTCTCTGATGATTGCATCTTGCGCCTGCTTCAATCGGTTTGTATCGTCGTAGTCGACGCCGTCGAACGTAGGAGGAACGGTTGGCTTCTTGGCCAGGAAGGCCGCGGACTCGGGGGTTGGTGCCATTGAGAAGAGGTGTACGCAGGCGGATGATTGTGTCGTAGGAGAGGAATTGAAGGTTGGGTCGTAGTGTTGTCCCCTCCTTCACTAAGATGCCCTTGCAGGTCTGGTACAATTGAAGCTCTTGTCGGCATGTCACGTTCCTTTCAGCCTCAGGCGACAAACCATAGTGATGCGCCAGCGCTAAGTCCCTTAGACGCTAGCTTCCCCACCTTGATAGCCGAGTGCAGAAAATTTCAGATAAGAGCTCGAAAAAAAAATCCTCCCACCGCCTCGATCTCTTCTTCATCCTTTTCCAACCTCCTCCTCCCACCACATTTCTTCGAACACATCTTCGAAGCTTCATCAATCCCCTTCATTACTCTTTACATTCATATAAACAGTCATAATGGCAAAGAGCAAGGAAGTCAAGTCCGCCAGCAAGGCCAAGTCTGAGGTCAAACCTCTTTCAAAAGTCAAGAACGCATCTGTCACTAAACCTTCTCAGACTCCCAATGCCAAGTCCAAGGCTGTCGCAAAGGAGGTCGCATCTAAGGTGAACGGCAAGAAGTCATCCAAGCTCGTCAAGAAGGCCGCCACTCCCTCTTCCAGCGAGTCCGAGTCCGACTCTGACGCCGCCGCCGACTCTGATTCCAGCGCCGAGTCCTCTGACGAGGAGGTCGAAGTCAAGAAGCCTGTCGCCAACGGAAAGGCTAATGGCAAGACCAACGGTGTCAAGAAGCAAGAGGTAGATTCCTCTTCCTCCTCCGATTCTTCAGATTCATCCGAGGGTGATTCTGATGATTCCGATTCCGATTCTGACGATGCCCCCTCAAAGCCTGCTGCCGCTTCCGACAGCGATGATAGCGACGACTCTGAGGATGATTCCGAAGAGGAGGCTAAGCCTGTCGCTGCCGCCAAGGATGTAGCAAAGAAGGCTGTCGAGACTGGCAAGAAGGCCGTGAACGGAGCTGCTAAGGTTGTTGCCAAGGCTACTGTAAGTCATGCAACCGCGCAAAGATTTCAATTGCTAATCATGAACAGGAGACTTCCGATTCCGAGGACGATGATGATGAGGAAGCCGACTCTGCTTCTTCCGATTCCAGCAACAGCGACGAAGAGGAGGATGATGACGATTCTTCTGACAGCGACGAGGAGAAGGAAGCCCCAAGCAAGAAGCGCAAGGCCGAGGAAGACACACCCGCTGCCGCAAAGAAGGCCAAGACCGAGGCTGTTGAGGATAACGGCTCCAAGAACTTGTTCGTTGGTAACTTGAGCTGGAACGTCGACGACGAGTGGTTGTACCGTGAGTTCGAGGAGTTTGGTGAGATCTCTGGTGCTCGTGTCATCAGCGACAAGGCCACTGGTCGCTCCAAGGGTTTCGGATACGTTGAGTTCACCAGCTCTACTTCCGCCGCCGCTGCTCTCAATGCCAAGAAGGGTGCATTGATTGATGGTCGTGAGGCCAATGTTGACTTCTCCACTCCGCGAAGCGATGCTGCTCCCCGTGAGCGTGCCAACGATCGTGCTAAACAATACGGCGACCAGAAGAACGAGCCTTCCGATACTCTCTTCCTTGGCAACCTTTCTTTCGACGCTGACGAGAACGCCGTTGGTGAGGCTTTCGGTGCTCATGGTACTGTTGTCAATGTCAGACTCCCAACTGATCAGTGAGTAACTTCTATCCTACCTGCCTTGAATTGTACTGACCCATTTACAGAGAGACTGGCAACCCTAAAGGCTTCGGATATGTTACCTTCTCCTCCGTTGACGATGCTAAGACCGCCTTCGATGCTATGGTTGGCGCTGAGATTGCTGGCCGTCCTGTTCGTCTCGACTTCGCTACACCAAGACCTGAGCGTTCTGAGGGTGGCTTTGGAGGTGGCCGGGGTGGTGGACGAGGAGGCCGAGGAGGATTCGGTGACCGTGGCGGACGTGGAGGCGGACGAGGTGGCCGTGGGGGCTTTGGTGATCGTGGTGGACGTGGTGGCGCTCGAGGTGGTCGCGGAGGCAGCACCAACCGTGGTGGCTTTGGAGACTTCAAGGGCAAGAAGCAGACTTTTTAAGTCTAGGCATGGTGAGAACTGCATGCCTGTCAACACGCCGCACACAACTCTTTGGGTTGAGTGTTGACTTGTGGGTTGAGTGGGCTTCTGTGGGTTGTGGGCTTTTGACTATACTCCTTCATAGGAGCTGTGGGCTTTGACCAGACTTGTGGGCTTGAGACATTTCACAGTGGGCTTGTTGGCTTGTGGCTTGCTTGTCTACGGACTTGCTACGACTTTTTGATGCATTGTGGGCGTTGGGAACTTTGACCGTTACCTGTGGGCTCTTGACATACTGCGAAGTCGATATGAAGCTTCTTATATCCTTGGATATCTTGAAGTGGATCGAGCTTCATGTGGGCACTGAGGGATCAATTGTCTTTGTTGGATGGGAAAAAGTTTCTTGCTGTTTCTTTGATCAGTTGCGGTGCGGTAGTTTCGTACACTTGTACCATAGGTGAGTATACCCGACTTGCATCTGGACTTAATACTCTACGGCTGTGCACAATGAATTGTCCTCTACTTAGATATGTTTTGCTGTGCTATGAATGTGAAACTGTGACCTTTGAAGAGTCCTGGTCGCGCTGGTTGTGTGCCAGAATAAGGAGACTCCAATGTACCAGACAGTCTAGGACATTTTCCAGAGACTTGAACTTGAAATAAGGACAGTCGAGGAATCAAGTAGCAGTCGCTCCTTGTGATACTCGGAAGCCTGGCTTGACAGTTCTTTCTAATGTACCTGCATTGTTGGAACAATCAAGTTGATGCTCTATATCGATTGATTTGCACATTCGGAGGTCTGTCGAAAAGGGCACTCATGCATTAAACGTGGAGTCCATGCAAGTAATTAGAAGATCGTATGGGAGAATCCCGGACAGTCTTCGGGCATCTTCATCCCAAAGAGGTGCCAGGTTCGCAGCACCTTCCTTTCTCATCTCTCCCAAGATCCACCGACCTTATTCGGCCTCTCTCGG
Organism: Phialocephala subalpina; assembly: GCA_900073065.1. Classification (NCBI taxonomy): domain Eukaryota; kingdom Fungi; phylum Ascomycota; class Leotiomycetes; order Helotiales; family Mollisiaceae; genus Phialocephala; species Phialocephala subalpina. The sequence goes on from FJOG01000033.1 coordinate 527,566, forward strand.
ACTTTCCAGCCAAGCTTTATTCTCCTCGGCCGAGATCCGAAAGTGTTCAGATTAGCGAGTCAATGACAGCTCACTCCAATTCAAATATCACAGCCTGACTCATATAGAGTGGTTCGTGGATCTGCCAAGGAGGTTTGCCAAGCGGAGCGGAAGGCGAGAGCTTGTCCACGGTGCCAAGATTGTCCCTGCCAAGCGGAGCGGAAATTCTGTTCAATTTAAGCATGTTTCCTGTTTTGCTTGGCCTCGGGTGAAGGTATGGCCGTGGAACATCGGATGGGATTCTTCCTCGAGTCGTACTCGGAGTATATCTCCACTCCGTGAATGATGGATGTCAAGCCAAGCGGCTTGCTGGATTGGCAACATCTACCAAGACAGCGCCGAGCATACTTCGAGCCCCCGAGCAGGCGTTTCTGCAGCTCTTCTTCATGATCTTTGCTGGTAAACATGCTGTTGGGGCCGAATCCAAACTGTACTAAGCTTCTTCTGGGATGATTCTAGATGTCGGCGCCTCTCCTTTGAGGAAGACTCCAATTTGACAGCAACTTCAGGTAAAGTAATTCAAACCATCACTGAGTAAGAGAGCTCTGAATACGAGATGGTTCATACGGGACTTCTCGCAAAGTTCTCATTCCATCGAGGATAAGACTCCCTCTTCCCGCTCTCACCACATTCTCTTCACCAGCTTCTTCAGCCCTCTCACTCTTTCAGTCTACGCTCCTTCAGACCGGTTCTAATAACTATACATTCACTATACTACATTCTTTTCAGAAGCCGTCAATCTTTCAATCCAACCAGCCATCAAAATGCAACTCTCCCAAACCATCCTCACCGCCATCCTGGCAGCCCTAGCGCAAGCCCAAAGCTTCAACATTCCAACCAGAGTTGGAAGCATCATCTCCCTTTCTTCCCCAATGTCCATCTCCGGCTCCAAGGACATGGGCAACAAGGAATACGACCGTGGACGTCCTTGTAACTCTGATAAGGATACTGGATCCGCCAGCGCTGTGTTCATTCTCGAGAATGGCGCTACCTTGAGCAATGTCATCATTGGTGCTGATCAGCTTGAGGGCGTACACTGCAAGGGTGCTTGTACTTTGAAGAATGTTTGGTTCCGTGATGTTTGCGAAGGTAAGAACCATTCCCTCTCCAACTCACAATTGAACTCATGCTAATGCTGCAATATGATAGACGCCATCTCCCTCCTCGGCAACGGCGACGTCCTAATCCAAGGCGGCGGCGCTGCAAACGCCAAAGACAAAGTCGTCCAACACAACGGCAAAGGCACCGTCACAATCAAAGACTATACCGTGCAAGCCGTCGGCAAAGTCTACCGCTCCTGCGGCAACTGCTCCAAGAACGGCGGACCACGGAAAGTCGTCATCTCTGGTCTCAAGGCGAATGGTGTCACGGCTGATGTCGTGGGTATCAATTCCAACTATGGAGATACTGCTACCATCTCCGGATCTTGCGGAAAGAGTGTGAAGCATGTTTGCCAGGAGTTTAAGGGTATTCTTAAAAGTGACGGTGGGGAGTCGCCAAAGCTTTCTTCGACTTCCTCTTGCCTTGGAGCTCAGGGCAAATTGAGCACTTTGCCTGCTTGCTAAATGCACTCTAGAGGATGAAGCGGGGTAGATGACTTGAGGGGACTTGGGGTTGCAGGTGGGATGAGGACTTTGACCTCACTTCTGTATTTACCTTTTGAGTGGTGGACTTGGTGTCTAGGACATCGATACATTCTTTTGTACATAGCGCCTAGGAAGCTGGTTCGTCTTCTGAAGAGCCATGCTGGGATACGTAATATACAAGTTTCTGTTTTACAAGATCTCCTTCCAAGTTTGCCAACCAAAGAAGACATCCCCCCTCTCTCCAAGATTTCCAGCACATTCAATCTCCTCTCTTGGCCATTCCAACCACCGGTCCCAGGAGGGAAAGTTGATTCCTGACTGCGTCCAACAAATTCTCTACTTTCCCGCGAATCCACCAGTATTCATCGATATGCTTCAGAAGTATACAATACAAGGCGACGAGGACCAAAACTTGTGGGCATTTCTCTTCAACCATCTCGCAGAACCTTGCAGGTACGATAGTAGTCCAAGCAAATGTTGCGACGCAAGCGCTGATCTGGATGTCGACTCCGGTTTCAATCATCGACAGAAGGAAAAACGTGTATCGGAGTGTTTGCAGAGTCTCTTCAAGGGTGAGCATGTCTTCCATAATTAGATCGTCGTCGACCTGATCTCAACAACATGCGATACTGTCAAGCCTCGCCATATCCCCTTTCAGATCATCCGCAGTCAAAGGGAAAGCTTGAGGTTGAGGACTGTCCCGCAAGATAGTCCAAGGCCGAACTATATCGCCCAACGTCCCATTCTCAACCCAATGAGCAACCGACTTGAGAATCTCTTCTCCGCCTCGGTGGAGCTTGATCCATGGAACCTGCTTTTTGTGGTCTGTACCGTCGACGGAGAAGAAAATACTAGCACCTTGTCCACCAGGAGTAGCCCAAGAGAGGAGCCCGAGGAAAAAGCACAACATGCATCCGCACTGCCCACACCAATTTCTGTATCTCAGTCCTGTATCCCGCCACACATCTTAGATGATGCACCATCACTGCGTTGACGTACCGTTGCCCAAACTCTCGATCTGGGTTCGAGTTTTCAAATGATTGACGCCGAGGTGGAGAGCTGAGAGGGAGAAAAGTGCAGAGAGCAGGAATGGGAATTGGAAAGATAGAGTGACGATTGAGGTCCGCCAGATGTGGGTGCTCATCAAATGTTGGCCAAGTATTTCGTAGGAGGTAGTTGTGGTGTAAAAGTGGACGAGTTCGAGGTCGAGGGAGGTAAACCGAAGTGGAAGATCGGAAAGCGTGTTGGTGGGGGTTGTTGTGCGGGGTGATGTCCCAGATGACGAGGGACTTTGAGATGTCGAGGGTCGAGAGCGAGGGGGTCGCGATAAAGGAATGAATTGAACGACTGAAGAAGAGAGTGTCTTTGTGGGGGTTGGTATGCGAGATAGTGTCCCTGAAGGTGAAGGACTTGGAGTTGTCGTTTTTGGACTGTGTCGAGAGGAGCGAGGAGATTGTGGTAAAGGAACGTATTGAAGGAACGTAAACAAGATAGTTTTCGTTTTAGCAGGCGCGACATGAAGGCTTGGCTTCATCGCATTTGGAAGGAATGTCAGCTGGGAGCTTAATTGCCAATGTTCCTTTGGTTTTGTTTTTGTTGGTGAAGCATTTGTCCCATGCCAGCAGCTCCGACCGCAAAGACGCAAGCCAGTAAACCAAGCAGAACAATGATAATAGTCTCCATGTTTGAGTCAAAAGAACGTGTGATGAGAAGGAACGATTGTGGTTGTGCTGATGGCCGTACTGGGCCAAGAGGACCTTCAATGCTGATATATATACCTCCAATCTGGCTGCCTAGCGCCAACTGGACAAGAGACCAATAACAAACATCAAGGAATTATGTATCCGTACCTTAATTTTCCTCTGTTTACATTATAAGAAACCCGTCCGACTCTTGATATGGCAGCATAGGGAGGGCATGTTGCGAAAATTTGTGGCAAACCACTCAGGTCGCTCAAATGCCGAAATTCAAAAGTGACTAGCTGTGACTTATCGAATGAGAACGTGTAAAAACCGAAATGAGAAACATGTAAGGTGCACGAAGTAGGCTGAAGTGAAGAAAAGTTGAACATAGTGATGCCCTCGTTTACAAATAGGGGTAAATGTCCGGGTGGCGAATCGGAGGGCGTAAAAGCCGAGTTTTAGGGCGTGGTGGGGTTGAGGCACGGCTGACGAACAGCTGCCCCTCCTTGGTATCGAGTTTGCATTTCTGCTCGTATGCTAGGCCTGAACTTCCTGCATGATCTCTTCGTCGTCCTCTTCTATCTTTCACGACTCGTCAATGTCGCCGTCATATTCGTTAACTCATCTAGCAGCACCTCTATCTCTCCCCGTCGATGGAGAAATGTCCCAACTGGCATGTACTGGAAAATGTCCTGCTCAAGCTTGGCGAAATTTCACAAGATTCCGAAGCGGTGCGACTCAATTCGGAGGCTGGTTGTAAGCACTTGCGTTCTGCAGCACTTATGGAAAGCTAGTTGAAGTTCTGACTTCTGGCAACGTCTGCTAGCGGATCCCCAAACTCGAATCCCCGTGTCTTCTCCATCCTTCATCATTTCACGAAATGTGTAGCCGGGCGCATGGAAACGTTCATTGACCTGGACTTGTCTGATCGAATCCTGTTCTCGGCCAAAGCCATAGTCATTGCTTGGCTTCTCCTTGCAGCTCCATGAGAGTCCGGATGCGTTAGAATGCCAAAGATTGGTTCTTGAGAGAGAAGAGAGGCAGATGGGCTTAGAAGGAGGCGGTTGTTATTTTGAAGACCCTTTCTCGAGCGCTGGTGGTGAAGAGGTCGTGGACTGTTGGGAGTTGTGGGCGGTGCTTCAATCTTCCAGTCTTGCCGGGACTTTCTGGGTGGTAATCCTGCTCTGCCAGGAGGACAAGTGGTGCCGATGTGCACCCCAGCCTAGCCTAGCCTGAGGTCCAGGCGAGGCTGGAAGATTGAGAACGCTGGTTGTACGAGAGGGTTCCCGAAGCCTCCTACTGGGCCCCAGTTTCATTCTCCTCGGGTTATACCTGGAAAGCGTCCACCCATTTGAATATTGGAAGATCATCTTCCACTATATGTACAATTCTGTTTGAAAATTCGTCGTTGTCGTCGTCGTCAAATGAATCATATTCGTCTACACCATCTGCATTAGACAAGTGGCCCCAGAACGAACATTCAGATAGGGCCAGGGAACTTGCCACTCTCCAACCCCAAATCTTCTATCCTTGCCACCCTCTTTGCCCTTCGTGCCTTCCAAATATCCTTGATTTTCTTGGCCATGTCGTCTTCGAGCTCCTTCCACGTCGTAGCTCGAGACCGGAACTCCTGCCGCATCACACGCTCCGTGAACGTATCCTGGAGACTCTTGCTCGGCTCCTTGAATGTGATCTCCTTCGTCTTTGAGGCAATTTTGTCTTCGAGGACAATCATAACCTCTCTGACACCATGGAGCCAAAGATACAATACAACAACGGACACATCCGAGTTATTTGTCTGCCAGGTGTGAGCGCTCCGCCAGAAGTCCACAGGTACCGCAATCCTACGTAATTTCAATACTGAACCTCGTCAGCTCCAGAAGTGAGTACTGGCAGAATTAGGCAGTGGACGCGGCTTGGCGCCTAAATACAACAAAATTGTGCGAACACCGAACACTTCTCCCGAACACGCTGCTTTTACTGCGCCGATGGGTGATGCCTCAGGTGAACAACCTCCCGAAGGTCTGAGTTCCACAGACAAGCTCCACAGACAGCGCTATGCGACTATGGACATGGCTGAGAGAATGTACGAGATGAGCGATATATCAAGCGCAGATGCTGGCACAGACAAATACAAGAGAGGCAGCCTCCCATTGGACTTGGGAGAAGAGCCACCAACTCAGACTTCGTACAGTATTCGTACAAGGGAGGTACGAAAATAGAAGGGAGCCTTGGCGCCTAAAAGAGGGGGGGCTACATTAGACTTCGAGGCTGACTTTAACCGCTGAGGTCCGATTTCGCCATACTCAGCCCCCTTGTTGTTATTGACCGCGTCATCTAGTTTACGCGCCGACGCGACTTAAGAAGGATTGCGGGCTTCTGCCTCTTCGGAATACATCTTATTATCTCATTATCTCATATTCGTATATGTGAACGTCGTTACTTGACAATATCTCCGTCTGAATCATGTCTTCAAGCAAGAATACGCGTGACGAGATGGGCAGCAGGCCTAGCCGTTACTCCGAGTCTCAGAATTCCAACTCGCAGCCTGGTTATTCAAGTCCTCCGACGCTGCCTTCAAGTACTTCGCGTCAAATGAGATCCGACGTTTCCAAAGCCCGGCTAGGGCTCGATGATGATGTCCGTCCGTTTGGGATAGCTTCGCCTAGAGCTGGACGGGTAGTTACTCCTCCCATGAATCTTCCAGGGGGGAGGTCGTCTCGAACGGAAGCTACGAGATCATACGATTACAATGCCCCAAGAGAGTTCGAAAATGACATTCGTTCCTCCGGGATAGCTCCGTCTGCACCACATACTCCTCCCATGAATCCTCCAAAGTGGTCACCTCAAACAAATTATTCCAGATCCTGGGAGGGAAACGTTGACGAAGTCCTCTTGTCGAGGATAGCTTCTGCCTCGCCATTTACTCCTCCCACAAGTTCCCCAATGGGTTACTCGCCTCAAGCGAAAGCTACGATGTCAGATACTTCCCGAGTACGGAGGGGGTTCCAAGATAATGTCCGTCTGGGGATAGCTTCTGCCTCGCCACTTACTCCTCCAACAAGTCCTCCGAATAATTCACGTCAACCAAATACAGGAATTTCACCATCCCGAAGAGGGCTCGAAGATGGACTCCGTTCATCAGGGATAGCTCCTTCTGTGCTCCGTGCTCCTCTAACAAGTCCTCCTCGGGACGAGTCGGCTTTGGCGCCCAAGGAGAAGCCAGCAGGGAACAGAAATCACATCGAAGTCTCAAGATTGAAGATCAATCTGGGTCTTAATGTTCGGCGATGCTGCTGTATTAAGGACAATGGGGAGCCTTGTAATAATCCAAGATCAAAAGATACGGATGTCCAGATCATTTCCCAGCTCGAGTCGATGATAACTCTCACACGATCATCTCCGGAATTCGAATCCGAGCTGAAAAAACTAGTCATGATTGTACATTGCCGGTATCATCTATCCCCCAAGTTCAAAGAACCTCGAATCGAAACTTGGACCACGGTCTTTCCTAATGGAGATGGCGATACCGAACCGTCGGTTGAGAAGCAAATCAGAAAAGCTCTTGGTCAAGTCTCCACTCAGTGCATTAGGATAATGGCGTATAATGAACGTTGTGAGGAGAGAACAGGGGGGCGAAAGGTTCAGAATTGCTCGAAAACGATTGATGAGATCGTCAAGCCAGAAGTCTACTTAGACGATGCCAACCTTGACTTCTATCTCGAAGTCCTTGAAGCGAATATGTACTGTCATCTCCACATCAATCGTCGGCCTCTCAAATATGTGGCACAGTGGAAGTCGAGCATTTTTGAGATCCGTAAAAGGGCTGGTTCAAAGGTGATACCGTCCGTTGAAAGTAATGCGTTAGGCGGATCCAGAAGTCAGACACCTGCTCCTGATGCTCGAGGGACTAGAAGATATTCGACCAACAACAACAATACCCTCGTCTTGCAAAATCAAGGACTGCCAACTCCGAGAAGCTCGCGATCATTGACTCCAGGCTTAGCTCGAGATCCAGCCACATTCTGGCCGGAGACTTATGACACGACCCCTTTCGACATTCTTTTGAGGAGCAATAGAGTTGCTGACTACACATCGTCATATCATCTGATTCAAAACCAACTTGAGAGGCCTTTGGATGATGTTGACCAGAAGGACGGATATGTTTATCTCTATGAGGTTGAAGGAAACAGTGGCTTCGTCAAACTTGGATACACCAGTCGTTCCGTTGAGGTGCGCCACCAAGAGTGGAACTTCGACTGCAACAGGGTCCCTAGAGCCCTATACCCAATTACTTCCAGCTCTGCTATACCCGTTCGAAGTGCCCGTCGCGTCGAGGCTTTGTGCCACGCGGAGCTGGACCACTGCAGAATCAGAATCTATTGTAAGGGTTGTTTGAAGCAGCACATTGAATGGTTTGAGATTTCTCCTGCGGAAGCGATTGCAGTCATTCGGAAGTGGTCAAACTGGACGGCAACACTTCCATATGAGATGCCTCGGCTGAGATCTGAGGTGTGGCGGCTCAAAGAAGAAGAGAGGCAGAAAGTTCGGAATATTGATCGATTTATGAAGGAGTTATTGTTGAATAACAGGAGTTCAGAGCTAAACCTTGGGAATGTGGAAGCCGGGCTTCGTAGAGATTTGCGATGATGTATCTAGTGGGAATATACGAATCTTGATTACCTGGGGTAGCCTCATACGACCACAAGAAGGTGCCGGGCTATGAAGCAGTACGACGTACATACCGACGCTGACTACTTTGTAAGGTCTTGTGGGACTGTATAAGCGCAGAGGCAAAACGATGGAGGCGGTTGAATGTATCCAACGCGTTGCCGTGAATCGATCTTCGGCCGCTCGAGCCAGCGGTGTTGAGAAGTCAAGGATGCTTTGACCCCCTTACGCAGCAATTCCAAACAACAAGTAGTGACTTAGACGTAGTAAGTTCCATCCCATTCGACTACTGTCTTTTTCAGTACCGTATGATGGACGATGGCATCGTTTACTTTGCAGGGAAGTGGGACCTCAGTTGAGGTCACTTCAACAGGGTGGGTACGCTTATTCTGTCACCGTTTTGGTGAGGCATCAACTTCCCCTACCAAAACCCAAGGCACCCTCACTGAAGCAAAGCTTCGCCGCTTTAAGGCCTTTATAAAAATTACTTAGTAAAATTCTCGCGCGTGCGCAACTCGCAAATACTCACCCTCAGGGGAGAGCTAGGGCAGCGCCGCTCACCCCGACTCAGCCGGCCCGGGCGACTGGCGGGTGCTGGGGTGAGGAGGGAGCGGAGGGCGCACATCTGTGAACTCTTGGTAACCAAGCCAGCAAAGAAATCTTGTCTTCCAAAACCAAAGACTCGATGGTGGAGTCGATGTCGTTTGAGTTCTTATGTCAAATACCATGACAAGCTCTCGTCGAAGGCTGCCTCAAAACAATTCCTGTTCCGTTGCTCCACAGCATGGAAAACGCCTAATACATGGGAGACAACCCCGAAAGAACCCCTCCAGTTACATATCTTCTCTCTCACCACACGACTCATCAACAATCTTCATCAACAGCCCAGCCCTTTTCTCCCTTGTGCTACCATCGTGCAAAGCCGAAAAACTCGCCAGAAAGTCGTTAATAATCATCGCTTTCTGCTTCATCGAAAGCTTGTCCTCTCCCACACCCGACATCTTCTTCTCTTCCATCTCGCAGAACCCAGTCTGCACCTTTTCAGAGTAAGGAGCCTGGTCCTTTCTTGCCTCCGCCTTGAAGGTGAATGAGAAAGACCCTCTCTTAGATCCAGACATTGGTACCGTGATCTCCTTTCCGTGGGTTACGGATCTCAAGGTCACAAGATAATCATTCACCTTTCCGCGTTCCATCTTCTTCAAGTCTTTTTCAGCGCGTGCTTTCGTATTGCTGCGGAATTTGAACTGAATGCATCGCTTTCCTTCGGCCATGTCTCTCGACACTGCTGCGGGAACAGGCCACTCAGCAACCAGCTCAACACTCCAATTCATCTTCTCCCCCTTCCTATCTATCTCGCGAGCTATAATCCTCGCATTCAAAATATTGCTGACACTCCAAGCTACTTCAGCAGGAAGCTGAAGTAAGATGTCCATCGTACTCATGGGGTATTGCCACCTGGGTACATTTCTGTTCTTTCTCTTCATTGTCAGTCGTGTGTTGGTGGTTCCTGAGGTAGGCCTTGATCTCTTCCTTGCTGCAAGCAAGATCTCCCCATTCTCGATGGCTAAAATTGGTTTGTGTTGATCTTCGGATGAAGAAGTTGAAGGAGGTTCGAGAGGTGGTAGAAGAGGTGCGCATGGTGCAGATTGTGAAGGCGTCGTAGTGTTGTTTGGGATGCGGGGAGCTGAGGTCCTCTTTGGTAGATGTCTCTGCAAGACATGATCCCACGAGCGTTGAAGTCGTGCTGATAGTGCTGACAGATGGATTTCTTTTCGACAAGCCTGCGCTGGAAGTCTTGCATTGATGTTTCGGACGAGAAAACGGAGAAAGTCTCGGTCGTGATGGGAGTCAGGAGACTTACTTTCCACCAACCTGAAGGATCGTCAACCAGATAAGAGACTCCATGACTAGGGCGAGGTATTTAGATTTCTCGAACGACTTAAAAAATTCTGCATCTCTCCATCCCTGCTTCACCGCCGACACCGCAAATCAACCTCTTCCAGAGCTCCTCTCCACTCAACCCAGCCTTCTCATCTTCATCGGAGATCGAAGACCGCACAGTTTCAACGCCTGTTGTGAGGACTTTGATGACTCGATCACATCTATTCGTCACCTAGTCAAACTTCTCTCCCATCTCAGCATCCTTTTAAAGTCTCTTGGTGCGCTTTGATGGTATTGTTGATACTGCTAAGTACGATTGGAATGAATTGCAGGTTGACGGCTAGATCGTTGAGGGGTTTGCATTTGCATGGAGGGTCGCGAATGGGGCTGTTCTTCGATGTGGTGCCGTAGTTCCAGTGGAGGAGCTTGATGGAGAGGGAGGAGGTGTTGCGGGAGAGGTTTGTGAGGGTGTCGCTGAAGATATTTGGCGATGCCATAGTTGACTTGGTGATAAGAGTAAAGAATGACTTGAAACAGAGAGGGAAAGGAAAGCTGTGCTAATGAATGAGTCGATCCTCGCACATTGCACCATGGGGCCAACCTATTGTCGATCTGTTGTTGGATAGGACCCTGCTTCTCTGACCTAGTTCCCCTGTTTATAATAGTAGTAGAATCTACATCGCCCAGTAATCCTACAGCGCTCCCTATAGCTCATAGTGATAAGCCACCAATGATGGTCACCCTTCCCTATGGCAAGACCTGCGGGCTGGCGAACACCAGTAACGGTCATCGATCCCATTTCGCAAGTATCATCCCAGACTAGGATTGCGACCACGTCTTCGGGTGAAATCTGAACACTCCGTGCCTCCGTAGTATATTCTTGAGACAATCTAACACTTTGTAATCCGGTATAAAGAGAGAAGTCAGTGGATATGTCAAGTATTGCTTGGTTGATATGGTATCCTACCTCTTCCTTGACCTCATCTTCTGCAGCCTGCCAAAAGTCCTCTGCCACACTTAACTTTGCGGTAATATCCTTCTTCATGCCTGTGGTGCTTGCAGGTTCTTCTAGACAAGACAAGTGAGATATGCGTCAGCCGGACGAGAATAGAAGATAGGACTTGATGGGAAAGCGAACCGGATTACTTCGTGGTAATAGCAGCTGGTGGAACCGGACAGGAGTCGCAAAATGAGGATCGTTTGGAGATCGAAGCTCGAGCTGCTGATATGACGATGGTTCGCACAGATGTTCGATTCCAGCCCGAAGTATACCAAATCCTTCTTCAGCCAATTACTGTTATCGCCAGCTAGAAGTTCTCGTCCTCGCACAAGTGAAATGAGGGGCAAGTCAGGTGATGCTGCCTAGTGGAGAAGGAGGTCCCAGTCCCATTGGTTCATACGGATCTGACTTGATTATTTGTATGGGTGACAGACACCGACTTTGCGATTTCAAGTAGGTTCCTCACATAAACATGTGATAGCGTGATGAAACCGTGCAGAGTGTGCGATATATCAGCTAGACGATCAGCTAGCTGATCAGCCATCGTCCATCCTCCAATCAGCTAAGGACTTTCAAATGTACCGGTCAATCAGCTAACGGGGTCTCCAGCTGATCAGCTAGAGTCTTCTAAGTATGCTATTTTTAGTATAAAAACCCTTGTTTTTTCAAGTAATTTCTATGCTTTTAACTTATTTCTTAAGCTTTTCCCCTAAAATTTATTTTAATATTTTAAGTAGTATTTTCGATGTTTACTTGCTTAATATATATAAAGTAACATTTAAAGAAGCCTATAAAAGTAAAATTTAAAGGCTTACAACATATTGTAAGAGTATATCTTCACTTTTCTTAGAGATTTTTTACTAGTGTAACGTGACTTATAATCACGGGTTGAGCTGATCAACTAACTGATCAGCTAATCAGCGTCAGTCAATCAGCTAGAGGCCTCCTCATCGGTCAGTCAACTAGTTTATTGGGCCCAGCCGATGACCGACCGACCGGCTTATCGCACGCCCTGAAACCGTACCTGTAGGCTGCAGCGTAAACGTGAACAAAAACAGCGCGACATTCAGACCCAAAGCTCGCAGAAAAGGAAGGAATGGCCAACGAGAAAGTCGATCCAAACCCCAAAACTTTGCACCGGAAGCCAAACTCGAATTTCAGCATCTGCGTCGCTTCGAAAAAAAACTTGGCATGGCATCACGACCACTTCGCCAGCTTGAGCCATCAACCTAACGCGTCATGGATGTGCAAGGTTCGGAAGAATCTTCCTCACAGATTTCAGCGACGCATACAGTAGCCAAACAGTACGTGTATCGCGTCCTGGAAGACACACAGACACTGAACGGAAGCAAACATACCCTAAAACTCGGTCTCTACCCCTCCATCTCCTCCGCAAACAACGCCATCCTGAAACTCTGGAACTCAGTATTCGACATCTTCCGACCCTATGCAAGAGGCGGAGAAGAGTCGGATGGCAGGCTGTGGTGGGAAGCAAGTAAACCCGATCTCGGACGAGTCTGGGTTCGAATCGAGAAAGCTGAGGTCCAGGACGGTTCTGGATTGGCGGCGAGGGGATGGGGCTTCAGTAATAGACCTGCGAATGATGGGTATCACTGGGCTGTCGCGAAAAGTTTGAGGGATGAGCAGATGCAGGATCGAGAGAAGAAGGAAGGATGCGAGGTTGGGAAGAGTCTGGTTGAGGATATGGCGAGGAAGGCGAGAGGTGGTCATGATCTTGTTGCGCAACCGGCGTGGGCTGCTTGGCATGTTGGCCCTGGTGGTATCTGGTAAAAGTGAGGTTAGCGTACCGATGATCGAAGTAGTCAAGATCGAATGTACTCGTAAGAGATGAGGACACCAGTGACTATATGACAAAATGGGTGTAGCGGCGGGACGGACGAACCCGTCCATATCCTAATCTAAGATTGCCCACATCCCACAAAATTTGCCTCGACATCTAAAATCCATTAGCTTGACTTCAAACAATATATCTAGTCAAGATGTCTACAAACAACGGAGTATCGAAAAAGTGTTCGAAAACAAGGGTGTGGACAGTTCAAGATGCAAGAGAAACAGAGAATACGAAACCGGAACTGCAAATGGCGCTGAAAGTAGCGAAGAAGTCTGCACCGACGGCATTGCGGCCACTTGGATCTTTTGAAGTTGCAGAGGACCACTCATCCCAGATTTCAGTCAGAAAGAAGTCCTCGGAGTCATCCAATGAAGCCCAGAGTAGTACACCATGCGCGAGGTCGCCGGAGACGTATGTCTATCAAGTCATGGAGAACAGACAGTCGAAAGGGCAGTTACTTCAAACCAAAAAGACTAGCGTCTGGTAGAGCCCTATGGTGGGGCTTAGTCTCTCGCCGCTGGAGCTCTGCGAGAGAAGGGGAAGAGGAGGATGGACGGCTCTGGTTTGGGATGCACTGCCTTGGAACAGTCCAAACCTGAGCCCGAATTGAGAGATACAAAGTCAAAGGAGCACCCAGAGAGTCGGAAAAGAGATGGATAAAGAGTTCTTTAGAAGGATGGTTCAAGTGAAATGGGAAGCCGAGTCTGCGCGATGAGGCTGCGGGCAAAGAGAGATGAGACTGGTTGGATTCTCGATGATCTGGCAGTGCACGGACTCTCCCACCACTTCATAATTTGATCTCGACATCCTGAACTTCTGATATCCAGAATCAATCCAAGATGTCGGCATATACAGGAATAACGAAGAAGCGCTCAACAATAAGGGTCTGGTTAATTCAAAATGTGAGGGATTCGCTTGACACTAAACCAAAATCAGGCCGGGGAACTGTCGCAGCTCAGAGGACTGCGCCGACCGCCTCACGACCAGGACCACTTAGCCAGTCCTCCCAAGTCGCATCTGAAGAAGGGATTTCAAGCGGAATTGGAATCAAAGAAGGACCCTCAGAATCACGTTCTGGCGTAATCCAAAGCAACATCCCATCAGCAGCATCAGCGAAGAAGTACATATACCAAGTCGATGGAACCAAACAGTGGATATAGCAGTCACCACAGGACAAGAAATTTGGCGTATACGAAAGTCTGATAGACGCAAATAATCGGGTTCTGGAGCTATGAGATGACCTTTATCGAAAATTTGGAGATCAGGGCTATTCTGCAAGAAGTGGTGAAGAAGACGGTCGCGGTTTTGGAGGAGCCTTCTGCTTCATAGCGCTTTTGAACAGAAAATTTCTAGGCCTGACGAAGAGTATTCTCCTCGCTGGCTGGGTCTGATTCGAATCATCGTCATGACTGACAGCTCGTACCAGTGAGAGGAATAGCTGAGGCTCAGCGAGTCAGTATGCCCCACGTGACGGTGAACAGCTGGCCCGACTGCGCTGGAGCCGCTGAAAGGGGGGATGGTGACACGAGGTTGGGCCAATCATGGACTGCGTCTGACGATCAGCCCAGGAGTGAAAACGTGATACTGGACTCTTATAGGATATACTTGGTGTGCGTGAGACTTGGAAGAGAGATAGTCTGATTCCTCAAAAGGACAACTGGCCCATTCCTGTATATAAGCAAGAGAAATATCAACTTGGAGAAACTTGAAGAAACTCGAACAGAATTGTAAAATAAACTCACTTCCTTGATCTACCGTCTCCGGCTTATCGGGCTATCGCTTTATTATTAGGCGTTGTCAATCCCCCTCAGTGGTCCAAGCAAGGCACGACGACACCGAAAGCGGTGGCACGAGGAAGCCAACTGAGACAACCACCACAACTCACGGGGCTGAGCAGAGAATCGTCATTCAACAATTCTTCTGCCTCAAACCCTCGCAACGGCATCTGACCATTTCCTTATTTTTCCTTTCGACTTCCAGTCTCATTTAACGCAGTCCTCGAGCCACTCTTTACTTTTATGCTCTGATCGACCCCTCGGATAATCTCCACCTGCGCCGGATCGACCCAGCGCCCAGACATTTCCTTGATTGCGGATTCCAGCATACGGCACTTCAACTTCAACACAACAAAGACCAAAGGAGCGGTCAGCCTGACTTGGCAGAGCGCATCGCAGGTCGAGGCAGTGGCTGAGAACTACCTCGACGCAGCAATTACGTCTCATTATCCGCTGTCGTTGTCCGTGTTGTCTTCAATCATTCGCGTCTCACCGCTTTGAACCCCACCTTCGATACCGATATCAAGATGCCTCCTCCGAACAATCTATCGCGGCACGACAGCGAATACATATCGCAGAGCAGGTCTCCGAGAAATACGGACAATATGGCAAGATCTGGTGTTCCCCCGCGGTTGCGCAATGACGGTATGTTGTGTCGGGACAATGTCCAGGTCCATGCTGACAGTATAGAATCCTGGGTCGAGATAGCTTCACAACCATCCTCATCCTCCCTTTCCTCGATCGGCGACGAGATTGTGACCACAGGTCTGCGAGTACAACACGATCCCAACTCTCGCAGACGGCGGAGGGTAGCAGGACCATCACACATTAGCCTCGAAGCCCGACAGACCAGCACCAGCAGCCAAGAAGAATACGAAGAGAGTGAAAGCGAAGAGGACCGAGTCATGACCAGTTCAAACGAGCATATTGTTCCCGCGAGAAGTATACCGAGGGTAGAATACGACGCTGGCTCAGATTCAGATGATGACGACGAGAATGCCACAGCGCTTGGCAGACGAACAGATGATGGACCTGCATTCACACCACAACCAAATGCTTTCTCGCACCCTCCACGACAGCAAGGAGGTTCTTATTTCCCTCCCCACGCACATTCGAGACAACCATACCCTCCACGACCTACACGTCAACACTCCTCGTACAACAACCAAGCAGATCACGATGCCGCCCTCCGAGCCTCCCTCACAACCCTCCTCTCAATCGGCGCAGCAGCAGCTAGAGGTCTCCCAAAACGAGAACAAGGGAATACAATGACATCCAACGAACCCATGGGATTGCGATTCGTGCCAGAGTCGGAATTAATGGCCCCCAACCCCGCAGCAGCAAACACATCTCGACCTCTCACTCCCTCCACGCGAGCACGTTCCAGTCCCTCGATATCTTCGCGTGAAGAAGCGGCAGCTGTAGCAGAGAAAGGAAAGCGGAAAGCGAATCAATCCCGACCAACCGGCACAACGGAGAAGGTTCGAGCGTCGAAGAAGAAGAGGACACAAGTTGATTACGCCGAGGAGGGATTGCTGAGTCCTACGAGTCTGTTCTGGGCTATGTCTGCAGGTGTCGTGGTCCTTGTTTTCGGAGCTGGATTTGTGATTGGCAGAGAAGTTGGCAGACAGGAAGCTATGGCTGGACTGAATGGTTCCACACTCGTGGATGGCGGCTCCTGTGGACGAGAAGTTGCGAGATCAAGCACAGGCACACTCAGGAGATTCAAATGGGGAATCGGCACAGGAAGTGGGATTGTGGCATAATTATCCTCGATGTTTGGGACATTGGATTCAAAGGGAGATGATTTACGGAAATAAATGCATTACGGATGATGATAGCGTGGGCGGCTTAGGATTTGGGGTTTGGGATCCGGATACGGAGTTTGCATATACACATTTGGCAGGCGTTGATCTTTCATGGACTTTGGGACGTTGGTCAGGGTTCGGCTCTCCTCTTAGACGTTGGATAGGTACCATCGCAAATGCATGGATAGCATAATTGAGGATGAGTGGATTTCAAAACATAACTCTCAGTTTGGCGTTTGTTTGGTGTGGTAGTGACTGTATTCTCGGTGTTACGTTTCTTCGCAAGTGCGAAACAAATTGTGATGATTCCTTTGCTGGGACACTTGAATGTGAAAAATTTAGCGGGGAGAACAGACACCTTATATACTTCAGCACTGTGCCTCAGACGTGCAACAAAAACTTTGTCTATGTGTCATCATTCCTGTCTTACATCCTTTCCGCGTTAGTTGCACGCATTTACGGCTACCTCGCCCCGGTTGACGAAATGGTGGTCCATGGAACGTTTGATGCAAGCTCCCGTCCTTCGCGATGTGCAACGTACCACACCGCATCGAGGAAACTGAGACTTAGATAGTATAGCTAGCAAGGTACGCATGCTTAGAACCGTGACCTGTTAAGATAGGTACCCGCGAATCTGCGATCTCGCGACAAGTGTCCGCGGTGTAAGCCTTCTCACGATGTGCAACATACCAAACTTTCCTCCGCTCATTAACATCATCACCACATGATGCCATTTTGAGATAGCATTTAGTTATGATTTTCGCAACTTGCTATCAACGTAATCCTTTACCTTCCGTATCTTATGTACGCAAACCTAACCAGTTTGCTGTCCAGCATACTATCATGAACCATATATCTCAAAATCTCCCTCAACGACAAACATAAACACATACACCACCCAAACGAGTTAGGGTTAGGGTCCTTCTGAAAGGCCCCATCCAAACCTCATCTTTCACAATCACCATTGCTCTCAAAGGTCAAAACTACATACACGTCGACGCCATTCTCTTCGGACTCACATCGCCACAGAGCCTTGTTCTTCGCCCATCCCATTATACTTTTCGAAGGACCAGTTAACATCCTCACCGGTCTATTGGTGGTCTTCAATCTTAAATCCAAGATTCTAGAGATGACGGAGGAACGCAGAAAGGGGCTGTATTCGAAAAAGTAGCCGTGGACGAATGCGAAGCATTTTTTTACCACCTAGTTTCAGGAAGGACACGTTATTTCATCAACGCTCGGCTGAACACCGTGTTATTGCGTGCGCAGAATTGGATGATGAGAATCGGAAGAAGTTGTAGATCCATGCTAAAGCTCGAGAGGTCCTTCGACTAGGATGTTCTGGAGCGGGCTGCGCCTGAATATATCGTTGACACTATGGAGCAGCCGCTACGGAGACGAGGGACTAGAGGGTATATGGATTGCGAGTCGATTTCTATGTTGCTGAATAAGATGTTTGTATCTAGAGATCAACCATCAAGTGTACTGTACCTCTGCAGGCGCACATACCAACCAGCGCAAAGGTAGATGGTGTACACCCGATACAGCTGGAGCTCGTTGTATCAGACGATTCCTCCACGCTTCCCTCTCAACTACTTAAGGTTCGAATCATGCTCGTCACGTACGAGATCAAGACCCAGGCATGGGTGCGTGTCTTGTGCTACCTGGGAGGACGAGAACGCACCAGCAAGATGGAGAAGTGGCAAGCGAAGCGCATGAGTGCTTCTACAACCAAAAGTGCGAAGTTCAAAAGTATGTACTGGCCATTAGCATGATTCAATGTTGGAGAGAAGCTTGCTATTGGTGAGGAGTCGGGAGTGATTGTCCGCAGCGGGGGAGCGTATGGAGAGTTTCAGTTCTTGGGCTGAGGCAAGGACCTATTCGGCGAGATTGACTGTTTGGGTGAATGTGGGGGACGGAGACAGAGGGCTGTTTTTTTAGGTGCCTGAGCTAAGTATTTCGCCGGCGAGTAGGGAGGGTGTTGGTGATGTTGATGCTGATGCTGATGCTATTCGTGATGAGAAAGGGAAGTGGGCGGCAGATGTCGCTTAAGAAAGGAGGTGGGGTAATTGTTGTTTCTAATTATTTAATGTAAGTTTCTAGATCTTTGAGAATGCAGGTTCTGTGCTGAATTAGAGGATCTTTCCCTTTCAACTCGTTTCGGGGTATAGCAATAATGAACATTTGGCGATGGCTTGCCGCTTGGTTGTTTGGGACCTAAAATCGATGACCAGTACCAGCACCCACGCACACTAAGTCGCAACCAAAATCAATAGGCAGATCGTTCACGATGGAAGCTTGGAATTTTGTACGCGCAAAGGGTTTGATCTGGCCAGAGAACTAAAAAGTAGTGTTTCGAATAAGTGAATCGGCAGGGAAGTGCGGAATGTGGGAGTGGGTTGATGTTAAGTTGAAGTTGGAGGGGAAGGAAAGCAAGGCGACGAAATTTCTAGGTGTGCCAAGCTTCAAAAGCTATAATGTGGATAGACATTATTCTTGGAAAGTGAAAATGGAATTGGAAGTCTGTGGCAAGAAGTGCATGGTTAAGAAGATGACACGAAGATTGGACTTTGTGTCCGATGAAGGTATGGACCAGATCGAGAAAGTACAATGGACATCAGAAGGCAAGTAAACGACGAAAGGAGGATCTTTAGATTGGGTATAAGAAGTGCCAAATAAATCTCATGCCGAGATGAAAAAAAATCAAGTGCTAAGAAGAAATGGCCTTTTCCTAGGTTGAGACTACCCATCACACATGTGACAGCATCTCCTGCCAACTTCGTTTCCTAGGGTGCAGTGAACGACCACAACCTCACCCTCACACTAGCTAGCTGCCCTCGAGGAACACCGACGTCGTGCACAAAGTTGACGGTCCTTGTTTCATGAATCCTGTTTCATTTGTCAAGTCTATCGTGCCCCACACCATTCCGACACATTCAACATCAATCGTAACCCTCACTCAAGCTTGTGATGAAAAATTGTCCTTCTTCCACCCCAGGACCTGACTTCTCTCCCACTCCGCGGGTTGATTAGATTGCTCATTCGTCATCGTGACATGCGTCTCCTTCAAGATATGTTTCTGGCTATCTCCATCCTCATCCTTGTCTCCTAATTGGTGAAAAGTATCCAATTTGACATCCGCAGAACCGTGATATCTACCTGTTCTAGGCTTATTGAATTTGTTGCCAGCCGAGGCGGAGTTGCTGCCATCGTGGGCACTGCCGTTAAGGAAACGAAGGGAGAGGAGCGGGCGGAGAGCAGGGAGCGAGCCCGCGAAGATTCCAATACCTTCTTCGATCACGGACCAGAGGCCAATCTTTCCTGTGCTGAACATGAATTCTGCTGGGTTGCTGTAGAGACTTAGGTAACGGAGTCGGACGATTGTTGCGCAGCTTGCACTGGAGAAGTGTTAGTCTACTGCACGCCGGGTGTTTCCGCGAGGGGAATCCCAAGCAAAGATATACTGAGGTTAGTACTTACAAAGCTGCCATCCCAAGAATCAAAGCTACTGAGGCTTTGACCTTACTCTTCATCTGGATATTCCACAACAGGACCCCTGGCAAGATTGCCAATGCCCAGTCGGTCGCAATCTCAATAGCAGAGAAGAAGAAGCTAACATCGCTATTCAGCTTGAGGTTGCATGATCCGGTAGTGGTTTCGCCCCACAACGTCGTGATTGGGTGGCAGATATTGGCGACGCCGATGATGAATATGACCGAGGAAAGGAATGAGGCAATCATGATGCTCCAGATCACCCAAACAAATTGGCGGCGGGTGTCGGCAATACGAAGGAGAGTGATAGCGATGCTGCATTTGATGGCGACGGCACCGGATGCGTAGAAGAACTCGGCGATGAAGAAAAGCTGGAGATGGTCAACCTTCCCGTGCGAGACTTCAAGTCGAAGTAGGCGAGAGTACATACCTTGGTTCCTCTCATTCTCGTGCTGGCCGGCAGGACGTCAGCAAGCTGGCCGGATCCGTAAAAGCTGCACACAATACATAGACTGGCTGTGACCGTGAAAAGCAGCTACGAATGCATTAGTATGTAAGTTGTTGGTCTTGAGGGCTAGAAAAGCTATTTGCACACATACGAGGCCTAGGAACATCGCATAGTCATCCAAACCCAAGGCCTTTCTCCATATCCGCACTCCCAAACGTGTTGCGAATGTGGCCCAGCTCAGGGCCAGCAGCAGAATTGAAGTGTACAAGAGGGCGACCCCATCCCCTTTCGGTTGGACCGTGACCATGATTGCAACGCAGTCGAGCGTTGTAAAGGAAGAGGGCGAAAAAGACAGAGAAGAAGATTAGTGCCTCTTCTTTCTCTACTCGAGGGGTCTGGAACGAAAATATAAGTTCGAGAACATGAATGTCAATCTGAGAAATGTGTAGATCTTGTCTCGAACCCCTCGAACGACAGGTGGCCGCACTTGGAAGAGTGATAAGTTACAGCATGGTTGAGGTTTTCACTTTGGTCAAGGGCAAGAAATGAAATGCTTCTCAATCGAGTATTTCTTTTTGTCGCTCTCTCAACGGCTAACTCCACTTTCGCCGTTTTCCAAGCTCGGCAGCGGTCCGGAACGCGAATGCCGCGAAGGATGGCGAGGCGATGAAGTGGAATCTCTTCGGCAGTGGTGGGGCGGAATTTTCCAGGTACAAGGTAAATTACGACTCCGAGTCATGGCAGTTCTAATCCAGGGAACTGGAACCGCCCCCTGAGCAAGCTGTCAGAACTCTAAGTTCTGCCTTGGAACAACATGGGAATGTGTTGACACTTCACAATCCCACCATCAATCATCGGATACGTACCATTCAGAGTTTATAGAAGTGTCGTTTGCAGTTGTCTCTCTGTTCAATTAAAGACAGCTGCGGTATTTTTGCTGTTTACGGCCCTTCTATCTCAAGTGAAATGCCGTGCAAGGGGCCCAAACATCAAGCCCCCTGCTTAAGCGAGAACACAGATCAGTGGCTCACAACCCTGAATGTTCGGAATAACCCACAAAAGAAAAGACCAAAAGAAAAGGCCAAAAGAAAAGGCCAAAAGAAAGGACCATATTCCTTAGTACCCACAGACGCCAGACTCAAAGGAACCAATTACCTGGACTCGAGGTGTCTCGCGGAATCCCCCAACTTCCCAAGCTTTTTGAACAAGCCACCTTCTGTTTGTCATTCTGATTTCGAATTATCGGCCGAGACATCCTAAAAGACTTGCCGCCATTACTCTGGAGAATCAATTTTCAAACCTTCACAATGGCCGAATTTGTTATCAAGGACGAGGATTTGGCAAGCCTCAAGAACAAAGTCGTCATCGTCACAGGTACGGCAATTCCACCACTTGCACCTTTTGGCGGGGTCTTTATGCGGATGCGGATGGCTAGCCTAGGCTGATTAACCTTCTGGGTCACTACAGGCGGTTCTTCGGGTATAGGTCTAGCAACAGTTAACCTTCTGCTATCACTTGGAGCATCAGTTGTCAGCGCAGATATCACGGAGCCAAAAGAAACTCCTGCTTCCAGTTTTTTGTTTGTGAAAACCAACGTGGCCAGCTGGAAAGACCTAAGTGCGCTGTTCAAGAAATCGAAGGAGCAATATGGCCGCATCGACCACGTTTTCGCCAACGCCGGCATTGGACCCCGCGCCAACTACTTAGCCATTGAAACAGACGAGAATGGGGACTTGATTGAACCAAATACCCAAGTCTTGGACGTCATGTTGAAGGGAGTGATTAACACCGCTTCTCTAGCCGTTCATTTCATGAAGCAGCAACCTGAAGGAGGTAGTGTTGTACTTATGGGTTCCAGCACCGGCTTACAGCCCCTTCGAGCTCCCGATTACTGTAAGTCGAGAACGAAGTATTGTGTCATGGATGTACTTCAAGCTGACGGAATGATACAGCCACGGCCAAACATGGTGTTCTAGGATTCGGGAGAGGTTATGCACGACTCATGGAGGCTGCGGGACTTCCAATTCGCATCAATACTCTTATGCCATCATGGACGACAACCAACCTCCTCCCTGATATTCCGGGGCTCATGAAGGGAGCCAAGCACGAGGCGCAGCCTGGCCTGGTGGTTGCGCGCGGTGCTGCATATCTGATGGTCGATGCATCCAGACAGGGAGACGTCGTGTTTGTTTGTGATGGCAAATATACTGAAATCGAGAAGGCCGTGCTTGCGCCGGCGTACGAAGCCATCAAAGGAGCGGGGAATCCTAGTGATGACGAGATTCTGAAGCGCATGTTGGAACTACCAGTGCCGGCTGGGCAATGATCCTGGAACAAAGATTGCTTTAGAGTTGGTTACATTTTCCCATGGTATAAGAGACTGAGAACTTGCTGCTCGCTACCAATCGAAGAAACTATCCTAAAGTACTCAAATCGATTTGAATCCGCGGTTGTCCATTATTCTCAGCGTTGGATTTTCTGCCTTCGGCACCTTTTCCTCAGGTTTCCAGCTTTCCAAATATGTTCATAAGAGTCTAATATCCCGCAGTCTCCCTGACAACTTGGACCTGAGATAAGGAACGATGTTTTGAGTGAAGTTGAGATGCGCGAGAAAGTTTGAGCAACTTCCAACTGGCATAAAGTGCGTGGTTAAGAGAATTGTCGGAAAGTTGGCTTACTTGGAGGAGGGTGGTGATGTTGGTGGCGAGGAGTTGAAACAATTTCAGAAAAAGAAAATAGGTGAAGGCAAGCGACAAGGCTTGATATTGGTTACGGCCAAATCATCCCGACTCATTCTTCATTCTGTTCTACCTTCTCAACTTTTCTGCCGTGTAAGCAGGAGGCTGGACCGGCACTAGCTTTCTTGCTGAGAGAACATCAAAGCACCGAAACATGGAACCTGAGCTTTTGTTTCCGTCCTCCAAAATTAGGCTTCACCGTCATCGCAGAAGAATACCATCGAGCAATCACATACGAGACAAAAATCGGCTGACTGCCTTCCGGAATAACAATTCCTAGCTCATCATCGAGCTTGCGATCAAGCTTCCGGTCTAAATACAATACCTCATCCAAGACCGGTGGTATTCAGGAACCATACATACCCTCCCTTTTCTATGTCCAAAATTTCTATCCTTATACTTTATTCCCTTTCTTCTCTCTTTGAAAATGTCTACGACCAAGGTATTAGATACCGTTAAATCCACCAACTAGCCACAAACAGAAATGCAACATATGGTACCACGAAGGAAGGATACAGTTGTCCAAAGTCGACGTTGACCCTCGAGAATTTCCCTTCCTTACCAGACGGCAGTGGATGAGGCTCAGAGCCTGTACATGCCCCCTTGTTAGTTCAGCCCCTTACACTCTCTAATTCAAAGCGTGACCTTCATTCAAACTGACATGCGAAAACCTAGACTATGTAATCGCAAGCTTACGATCTTTTGTCCTCCCGAAGAGCTTTGGAGGTACTGCCCCTGGGTTCACACCATCTGGTAGTATCTCGGCTTCAGTTCACGAGCGTTCCGTCACACTGCGCGCCCCCTTAACCGCTCGTCTTCGCCACATCGTTTTCGGCTGCGGTGTATGGTTCCACGTCACCGTGATCGTTGCATTTGTGCTTTCCGTCACCTATCGTGTTCATCACATCTCTGCTGCCTATCCAGCAGACGAGCAAGGCCATCGAGACTGGTACTCATTGGGCGTCGAACTGATTAGAGATGTGCTTTGGCCAAGCCCGGCTTGGTTTGTGTCGAGTCTTGCATGCTTTACCCCAATAAAGTACGCGATTATGTCACCGGATGTTCCAAACTGGGAGGAGTTGGTGGGCGAGAGGGATGAGAAAGGGGCGCGGTATCCCTTATGGCTATGCGGTTCGAAGACAAGACGTCCATGTTGCACTCATGTACCCATTTCATGATTATCGTGGCACAATGAATTCGAAGTAGGAAGCGGAGGCCTTGAAGGTTGTAGAAGTACACCGTGGACGCCCATGACAAGATAGATGGGCGTTGCTATCGTATCAATAGCCATGAAGATAGGTTGAATAAGAACCATGATCCCGTATGACAGCCCAAGTAGCCTTTGCCACACAGTAAGGGAGCCGGTGTATGATTGAAACAAACAGAACCGGAAGTGTGTGGCCATTTGAATACCTCCAAGGTTCTGAGTATGTATCTATCAGCAAAGACACGCATCTCAAACTTACATCTGGAGGCTCCAACTTACCCCTCTGGTGAATTGTTTTATGTGGCCTAGATAACTCTCCGGCATGAGGCCGTACTGCAATGATTCGGCCACATATGCCGTTTTCCAACCCTTTGACATCATTAGCATCGAACTGTGAACGTCTTCAACGAGACAGTCGGCAGGGAATCCCCCAATATCCAAAAGGGCCTGGCGGCGTAGAATGAAGCCGGACCCAGTGTCCCAGGCAATGTTGGCCATGTTCCGAATAATGTCCAGGCAGCGTCACGAGTTGAGCTGGCTTTGGTAAAGGGGGTCGTTCTTGGGAAAGTTGTAGAAAGTCTTCCAACATCTCAGGTCAGCGGCAGCAAGCAAAAAGTGGTACCGCCTCGTCCGTGTTCCACTTACCTGAGTTGGGCAAACGACTTCTATTTTCGGGTTCAGGACCAGATGCGGTATCACACCGCGCAGCCACTTGGCCCACTTCTTTTCGGGGATCATGTCACCGTCCAAGGATGCAATGAACTCAGCAGGCTCCCGAGCTAAATATTTTTCGATAAATTGAATTGCATGATTGAGATTGCATGCCTTGAACCCAGAGGAGCTGTTCTGAATGCGTGCGGTGTAGCATAGGTTGTGTTGACCTTGCTCAGAGACCCAAGCTCTGAGCTGTACAGATCCACCATCGTCAGTCACAATTACTCGAAATCGATCTTCTGGATAGTCAAGTGCAATTGCTGCTAGAATTGTGTCTTGAAGGACATCTAATGGCTCGTTGCAGCAGGGAATTATCACGTCTACAAATGGCACGTCCGCCCCAACGAGACGAAGGCGAGGACGGAATTTCCCCTGGAAGATTTTGAGCTTCACGAGAGCTAGTGGCAAAGTAGGTGCCGAATAACTGTCAGATACCGCACATTCGAAGGAGCGCAATTAGACTCTAGAGGGAAGGGGTAACAGCACAGCACAATACAATGTTGAGTCCTATGATGAACCAAGCTACTACTAGCCTCCAAGTTGGTGTTGCGTGGTCTGCGCCCATCTCGATCAAGCAGAGACTTTGTGTAATGGCATTCCACAGTATAAGAAGAGTGGGCACAATGCCGGTGAAGCCAACGAGGCGAGCAAGGGGTCGTTTCCATGAGGCCATCTGCATGATGTCTGGATCGTCTTGGGGCGGTACTTCCAGGACAGTCCAGATGTGCTTCTCCGGGCCTGGAATGTTGAAGAGGAGATCCTGACGAGCCACATGCATGGAATCACTCTCTTCCAAGCCTTTATCGCAGTACTTTGAAGCGAGCGTCGAGCCCTCAGACGTTTTTGAACTGTAAGTTCGCCTGTGAGGAAACCAAATACGGGTGTTTCCAATGAGGATTGACATGATGAATATGGCAGGATGCTGGAATGACCTGTTTGAACCGACAGAAGAGAGTCTAATAGTGACGTTGGAATCATGAACTTGCGGTGATGAGGACTTATTCCTTTGATCCTTCTTAAGCACTTCCATTCAGTCTATAAAGGATGAAGTACTTCCGGGCTTTGATGAAGATTTCTTTCAAAGGCAGTTTTGACCGAGGCTAGTATGGATTACCACTGTTTGCACTGTTCACGTAAAGGAGTGGATTATTGCCTTCGATTCTTTTGACTTAGCGTTGCATTTCAAATGCAGCGGCTGCATAGCCGCCGTGGAATGTCCCACCCGACGGTGCATAATCAAGGCTGAAATTTCGTACCAACATGGCCTAATTATGCCAACATTTCTAGGCATGTTCACAGATAACAACTGATAGGTTCTCAGCTTGTCAAACATCTCTGCATCGCAGTCAAATAAATAATCGTTTCCATGTGGTTGGCTACAAATCCTGCAAGATACGAAACTACCCTTTGGGATAGGGGCTCCGCAGCATGTAAGATCTTACTGCGTAAAGCGGATCAGGACGACGAACTGTGACCAACAATATATGAGAGAGGACACTGTCCATTTGTGGAAACTCGCTGGACCCAATATCCCATTGGACTACCTGTCCATAACAGCGTGATAAAAATATTGCAGCTAATACATTACGTTATGATTATGACTTTTTGAAAAGTGCATATTATAATGCATTTTTATATACAAATCACATAATCACACTATATTATAATCTGCATTTTTGCATTATAATTAGTAGAATTTCTTGTGATTATATTATGATTAGAAGGGGATAATGTAATGTAATATAATCATTTAACCTGCTGGTCTACAAGTCAAGGGGCCATGTTTATCCCTGCCACAAATCATTCGTTGTTTAGGTACATCGGAAGTGTGTCATGGTCAAATGGTATTGGTTTACTTAGTGCTTGCCTTTCGCAAACATGACTGACGATCCAGAAAGCCATTTTAGAAATAGACGAAACTTACTTTACACACCAAAACGACCTGTTCAAAGGACTGCTCAATTTATACCAGTATATCCTAAACACGGCACTATATTGGCCAAAGCAAACTGCGACTACACAAGCGTCTCCTTTACGAATTCTCATCCCATCTCCTCCTGAAGAATCGAAAAACTTCCCTCAGGTAAGTTTACTTATCTATACAATTTTCACCCCTTTGTGCCTCAAGGCGATGAACACAAGACTGAACTATATGTTAGTCGTGCCATAACTATGGGTGCCCGGATTCTGACTCGCTGGATACTCTCCTGGACGTTGCTTTTGCCACATCGCTTTATACTTTGGCTTCGCTCACTCGACAAGCTACGAGGCCTTACGTTTGGTCAACTTCCGGGGGGGCTCAAATCCATCAGCTCAAGGTTAATGGGGCCCCAAAATCCCAGTACCACTCGTACCGGTCGCTGCCGCAGTGCTGCCACGGTCAGGTCGTATCCTCATGTTTGCTGCTGATAAAGCAGACCTAATGTTTGCAGAAGATAGCACCAGCTACGACGTCACGGCTTCGGCAACATATGATCCATCCACTGGCTCTGTTGCCCCTGGGACCGTAACTAACCATGGAATGTTCTGTCCGGGCCTCTCACTTGATTTTCAAGGACGTCCCGTTGTCACTGGAGGAGCGACTGACAACAAAGTGAGCATCTTTGACGAAGAGAGCGACAGCTGGGTCTCTGGACAAAACATGACGATTGGCCGTGGATACCACGCGCAGATAACTCTCTCAGATGGGCACATATTCACCATTGGGAGGTTCCTGGAGCGGAGGAGTCGGGGGTAGTAATGTGGCAAGCAAGGGTGGAGAAGTCTTTGATCCCATCGGAAACACGCTCCCAGAATGACCCCCAACCCTCGCCAGGAGAGACGGACGATCCGAACACAGACGTGCTGGTCTTGTGTGTGGACATTCTTCCGGGCCATCACACGGTCGCTATAATATTTGTGCCGATATGGGATGCTGAAAGAGAATTTGATCTCCCACCTCTGACCCAACTGAGCGGTTGGAATTTAACATCTCATTTACCTTCATAGTCGGGACCAACCAAATTCTTGATTTTCCAATCGCAGATGCCTACACACTTAAGCGAATGACCCCCAACCCTCGCCAGGAGAGACGGACGATCCGAACACAGACGTGCTGGTCTTGTGTGTGGACATTCTTCCGGGCCATCACACGGTCGCTATAATATTTGTGCCGATATGGGATGCTGAAAGAGAATTTGATCTCCCACCTCTGACCCAACTGAGCGGTTGGAATTTAACATCTCATTTACCTTCATAGTCGGGACCAACCAAATTCTTGATTTTCCAATCGCAGATGCCTACACACTTAAGCGATCTTTGAACTTTGAAATACTGCCCGTCTCCCCCTTATTTAACTTACATTATATTCATTCATCGCACTCTAACATCATCTTTAGAAGGGCTGAAATCTGGATGTACGCGTATCATGAATCAATTTTCTCCCTCTTGTGTGTCGCATGGGGTTAGTAAGCTTGCCGCTATTGCTCAGGCACTAATCACCCTCGGCTCAGTCAACTCGCCTGAGCTGCATGAGCACCCTGAGCACCCTAAGAAGCCCACTTGAGCGCCCCAAGCAAGATCTATTAAATCGTCACGTGTTTTGAGTACTCGCTTTTTAGCTAATTACGAAGGTACACTTGATCTAATGTTACGGCACTGGTCCAGCGATCACCTGACGAAGGCGCGGCTAAGGGACACGTGACGGAACCCCGTGTATATAAGCGATCCACACCTCACTCTCCTCCTCTTCTCTTCTTCTTTCCTTAGCTTTAGATTCTAATTATTAGGCAATCCACTCCTTAGGGACTCCGACCTGTTCGTTCAGCGTCTCTCCTTATACCTAGTGACCGAGCCGCTACACAATACACTAGTCCGAGCTCGGTTAGGATGCTGATACGGCCTTATCGCGTTGGCGACGGGACCTACCGTTGCTGTATGGATTTCCGTGAGCTGGCGTACAGCTGTGTTTTCAGCTCTCCGCAAAAAGCATTTTCAGACAACGTGTCGAGAGATTTGCCATCATTCTTCGCCGTCACTTCTGTCGCCAACGAAAACTAAAATCGTGGAGGTAGCATGGAACCCATCTCGGCGCTCGCATTCGCCTGTAATATACTGGAGCTCGTCGGGATCGCCATCGAGACAGGCAAAGCCATCAAAGAGATCTACGACTCTCCCTCAGGGACAAGGGAGAAAGAACAAGACCTTCAAGGGCAGGCAGAAACTCTGGATACCATTTTGAAGGGTCTCCAAGATGCGCGCACTCAAGTCAGCAGTGGGCGGGTAGATTCTCGAATGGAGGAAATCTCCACAAAGTCCATCTTTATCTCATTGGCAATCCAGAAAGTCGTTGAAAAGTGCAAGCGGAAGGACAAGTCCATTATATCCGCGACCAAATCCGCTTTCCAGCTTTGGCTTCATAAGTCGGACATCGAAGATCTCCAGACGGAGCTGGAGAAGCAGCAGAAAGCACTGACAAATTTGACTACTACCCAAATTCTGTGCGTCCGAGGTTGAACTTTAACTTGTCAAGTCGTGCTAAATCTTTTTCTAGAGTCGACGTCGGCAAGCTCAAGACTCAGCTGCAATACGCAAGCCAACGAATGGAGAGCCAGATGCAGCATGCAGGAGAGCAACAGGGTCTTATGCTGGAGAGTCTATACACTCTTGATAGCCACCTCAGAGACGTGGCTAAGACAGAACCGATCCTTGAACAGCTGAGGACGATTTATGATGCCGTTACGGGAGCCTCAGACGGCATGAGAGTGATTAGGCTCCTCGAGATTTTACGCTTCCCGTCCATGAATGACAGATTCCACAATGTCAGAGATTCCGCCCCAGACACCTTCGAATGGTTGTTCCATGATCCCGAATTTCTCCTCGAAGAACAACCTGGGTTAACAATCTCGTTTTCCGACTGGCTAAAAACCGGCTCTGGCATCTTCCACATTGAAGGAAAACCAGGTTCTGGCAAGTCGACCCTAATGAAGTTTATCTGCGAACACGATCGCAAGATGACTCTTCTAAAGGAGTGGGCTGGTGACAAAAAGCTTATCGATTCGCAGTTCTTCTTCTGGAGGATTGGTTCCCGGGAGGAAAAAAGTTTGGGGGGTCTTATTCGCGGTCTTATTAGCAGCATTATTCAACAAAACCCGCACTTGGCCCGGGTTCTCTTCCCAAGGCTCTGGGATCCTAAAGATCCGCGGAGCTCGCCAATTACAGCAAGAATGGAGTTAGGGGATAAGGAAGTCTTGGGGGCTTTTGACCGGCTAACCCAGGAAAGGCTCGTTAGTGAGCAGTACCGCATCTGCTTTTTCATCGACGGTCTCGATGAATTCGACGAAAGCCACGGCTATACCTGCTACGATCTTACCCTCAAACTTCAAAAGTGGGTCGACACCTCAGCTGGCCATATCAAGTTCTGCGTTTCTAGCCGCATGCTGCTTGTATTCAACAACGCATTCGATGCAAGCCAACGCATTACCATCCAAAAGTTCACCAAGAGGGACATCCAGCAACTAGTGAAGCAGAAGCTTGAAGAAAACGATCAGTTTAAGAAGCTCCGAGAAACTGAAGAGATAAGATGTATGGAGCTCAAGCAACAGATCCTCGACAACGCTGATGGCGTTTTCCTTTGGGTCACCGTCCTGCTCAACCTTCTTGAAGACGCGCTTATTAGCAAAGATACCATGACACAGCTCGAAAGTATCGTGACGGATGCCCCGGCTGAGCTTAACGCATTCTTTAGGCACATTCTCGACTCGATTCCTAAGCGCTATCGTCGCAATTCTTTCATACTCCTTGCGCTGTCCATGAGAAAGGTTGGGATACTCCTTGTCGACGACGCCCGGGATCAGAAGTACACCGTATACGACCGTCTCTATTCCGACCTAGGCACGCCTATGACCCTGCTGTCGTGCTCGTACCTTCTGGAGACGCTGGAAGAGCGGGGATTTCTTGACGCCGACAAGGATATCCCAGAAATCTTCACAATCGACATGGGTGAAGTTGGGAAGCGGACTGAACTTGCAAAGACTAAAGTGCTCAAACATTGTCGAGGTCTTCTAGAGTCTCGCGATGAAGCGGACCGGGCGGTGGTAGTATTCACACACCGGTCTATCCCCGAATTCCTACAGCAATTCTTCAATCACAATTCCGATGTCCACGGCCTGGTTGATAAGTTCGTCGGCGAGCTTCTCGCATGGACGTATCGAATCGAAATTCAGTACTGTCAAAACATTGCGATTGCAGAGCAGCGCAAACAAGACCACTACCTTGCTGTCAGTGACAGTCACAGTCCCGGCGAATACACCATCTCGCTAGTTGCCAGGCTACGTCAAACACCGTTGGAGAAGAACGACCTGACGTGCCGCCTACTTCACGCCATCGACAAAGACCTCCTGCGAAACTACTGGAGCACGACGGATCTCCGCGAGCTGCCCGAGAAAGCTTACAATTGGGGGAAATTCATTGACGACGACGATCAAACGAGTTTCGAGAATACATCCTGCCTTGCAGCGACTTCCCTAGTAGGCTTGCACGAGTACATTACGTGGTATATTAAAGAGGTCTCCACTCCTCCCATTGAGCAGATTGACTGTACGTACATTGCAAAGTCTTGTTACCTGGGTTAGAGATGTATTGGGGGTCTTTATAAGTATAGATAAGTACGATAAGACTGCCAAGTGTCTTACTCCTAAAACGCGTTTTTAACTGGGCTAATTCTCTTTTCCAATTCACCGAACTGGGAAGTCACTAACTTTTGAGATCGAAGGGTATTACCTGAATCTCTTGCAAACTCATATCATAATGGTTGACGAGATTGAATCCCCCTTTGTCGAGTTCACCAACATCGTCGTCCGCGAACTGTTTAAAGCGGGACTGTCACCAAACACTATTTTGCGACACAATTTCTTAGGCAACGGCGATACCGTCGACAACGACAGTCTGAAGAGAATGGGTATGATAGGAGAAGGCCCGGAGGCAACGCCTCTCTTGGAAGCACAACTCCCGGAGTACCGCAGCCATTCACTAGATGAGATCTGCGATAGTGGCGCTCATAGTGGCGAAAAGAGCAGTTGCAATGCCCGAGTTCAGGATAACGCCGACCGTGGGCGAAAAGCCAGCGACAGTGGTGTCGGCTACGAGAAAAGTGCCAGCAGGGACACGGCCCAGCGCTACGACAACAGCGGTGATAGTTACAGCAAGCATAGCATCAGTAATAATCCGAGTGGCGACAGAAAAGAGGACCAGGGCATCAAGGAGGATGCTGCGCTCGTAGCAGGCACTCCAGAGCAGCCGGTCTGGCTGGAACAGGAGAAAAATAACAGTAATCATGGCAACGATGACAAGGCCTATAGCAGTAAAGAGAACGTTACCCATAGCGACAGTGGTCCGATTGAGGACTCCAGCGATGACCTCGTCGACACCTCCTTTCAGTACGGGGAAATCCGCCGCCGGAATAGCAGCAAACTAATCAGAGACGAAGGCGAGTCTGAGAAACCAAACCTCAAGAATAACCGCAAATTGTCGATCTGGCACGCCTTGGCTCGCAGCACGTGCTTCAAGATTTTCAAGAACGTCCTTCGCGAAGATGAGCCCTCCCCAGCCCTCTGGACACTAGCTGAGATTTGGCTCGATTTTGGGGCGGACCCCCGCATCGTCTTCTTGCAGAAATCCACAATAGAAACTGAAGAAATGTACAAGCCAGGCCGCAGAGCGCTAATCACGATGGATACAGTGGACAGGGTCAATATAGCCGTCGCTAAGGAAGAAGAAGATACAGGATCACGTACTCGTCGGACCCACAACCGGCGGCAGAACCGACGCTTAGCCCCGTTGCTGGCAAACCTCTTCGAGGCGCACGACGGCAGCTTCTCAATGGAGGAATACGTCCATTTCCTCAACCCTCCCAACTGTGAGAAGCTTCTCGAGCTCATGAAACGCAACAGGCGTGTTTGCGATGAAGCCGACCGCGTCCGGGCTGAGAAGGCCTTGAAGGAGAAATCGACGCGAGAGCCCCTAATCAACACCACCACAAGAAAACTTTCGCAAATTGTCGCATTTGGGAGCTTTCCCAAAAGCTGGTTACTACTCAGTGAGTTTGACTGTCCCTTCTAAGTACAATTACTGCTAAAATAGCCTCAGGTTTTCTGTTTGCCTCAGTGGTGGCATATCTTCTTATGTCTTTTTTTGCTAGCTAAGATACCTATATAGTTTACCGTTTTCCATCTTATTTTTCTTCCTTATTCTTATAGGGGTAATCTGCGATCACGGGCTTGGCGAAGCAAAGTCCGATCACGTGACTTACAACACGTGATTATGCAACGACTGCTCAGCATCCTCTTCTTATCCTCTCTTACGTCTCACTCTCACCTCTCACGTGCTCTTATATAAGAAGTTGCTCACACGCCTGGTAAGCCTAAAGTAAAACGTGCCAAGACCTTTGCCAAGACTTGGATTTTGCCTAGAACATACCGTTTCTTGTACCTTATTGCCTCGCCGCCGTAGGATTACTTCTCTACTCGCTACGCTCGCTACGAGAAGCAATAAGTTAGGCAATAGCTTTATAAATAGAGGTTATACGTTCAAATATAATAAATGTTAAATTGGTGTTCAGTAAATTGCAAGGCTAAATTACTAATCACGTGCTCTTTGACAAGAGGGATCCAAAATCGGCTCTGGCAGAAACCCTGCAAGGGAGCAGAAACGAATTCCTGGGCAAAATTCGGTATGTAAACTGTAGCCGGGGCATACAAGAGGCCAAAATAGGTTCCATATTATAGTGCGCAGGCTGACTCGGGTCGTGCTTAGGACGCTCAAGATACTCAGGCTCTGCTCAGGCTCTGCTCAAGCACGCTGAGGCATGCTCACCCTCGGCTCAGGTATGCTCACCCTCAGCTCCGGTTAAAGCAGCAGCTACTCGCGTCCGGAGGCTAAAACGGAACCAGCGAAAGAAAAAATTAATCCTGAGTTATATGGGGGATTTCAAGATTCAGAAGCGGCACGAGCTCCCCCTTTGTCCTAAGCGAGACTAATCACAAAGTTTGATTAAACACTGCGCAGCGTCCCAGACCGGGCAACAACGAAAGTGGAGATTTACATCATTAAGCATTAGTCACTACTATACTTATCCCCAGCAGCTATTCGTTTTCTTTTACACTCTTTAACGCCACATCGGAGCCCTTTTCCAAGTCCAACGTCTCTATTCCTGTACCTTGTTCTTCCTTCTCTCTCCTCAAAATGGCCCAACTCCACATCGGCAGCTCTTGCACCTCCTTCACCGACACATCAACCACCTTATCCTTTCCATTCTTCGACCTTGAGCTTTCCGCGATACTGGTTCTCTTCTCTTTCTCCGACGAAGTCGGCAGCTCGCACATCACCGAAGCATCCAACTCACACTTACAAAGCGTGTGGTCCAACTCCGGCCTCGGCGCTTCGCAGTTCTGTAACTCGGCTGGAATTTCTCCTTTCAGCTCATACATCCGTATCAGCTGAAGTTGATGAAGGAGCATGCACTCTGGATCATGGTCGAGCTCATGAAGTTGTGCTGACTCTCCAGGTAGTTCAGCTTTGCCACCACTGTGGCTGAAGTCAGATTCACTGCCTTTCCATTCTCCGATGCTTTCTGGTCGAGGAGCGTTGGGAATTGCTCGCTTCCGGCGTGAGAGGAGCCAAGCAACGATGGCAGCGACGATCAAGAAACCAACACTTGCTCCTATCGAGGCTCCGATCGTGATCTTCTTGTTGTTGGTGTCTTTCTCTTGACGTTGAATGGGAGCAGTTGTGTTGGTCGTTGTATTTGGAGGAGTTGCCGCCTTCACGACGGTGTATGGCGCGAAGCTCCAATCCGTCATTATCGACTGGATCATCTGTCCGCCTGAGATGTAGAACACGGAAGCGGTTTGTTTTGTTGCGTTCACTGAGGTAACAGCTGCCACCGGGGCATTTGATGTGTCTGCCAGCGGCAATATTGAATTTTCCGTGAGAGGTTGAGCTTGCCAGGTCTGTCCTCCGTCTCGCGACCATATCCATTGAAATTGCCTTAGATTGTCAATGTAGAATAACATTGGCCATTGATTGTATACGATGGTCGAGAATGTACCATTTTCAGCATTCCAATTTGGCAGATAGTCGATAGTAGGAGCTGTCGTCGTTCAGAAGATTTCCGCAGAGTGATCAATCAACACGTACCTTGACTCCAAGTCTGTGTATCATTGATATATGTCGAGCGGTTGTTCACAAAAGGTATAATCTTATCATTGGATGCTTGGTATATAGTTTGTTGCGCCGGAACGGTGTCGTTGGGACTCTGAACAAATGTCGTTGCCAGGGCAGATGAGTTCGCGACTGTGACATTGTTCACGAGAGTTCCATCGGCCCAGTACGTGACGAGACCTTTTGTTGTGTTGGAATAACTCAGCTGTCGGACCGAGCCTTGAGTGTCTTCGTAAGTCACGCGATATCCAAAGTCGGCGGATAGTAAGGATGATGATAGTCCTGTTCCCGATCTGACTGGAACTGTAACCTTAGTGGAAATGATAAGCGCTCCGTAATTGGAGCATTCGCCTGAGCTGTATCTGCACTTGAACAACTGCTGGGCGATACTGTTGTTGGCGATCTGATAGAATATCGCCCCCTAATTGGCGTGAGTACCTACAGAAGGGACACAAGGGCGAAACATACGTATACAGTATTTGGATTGCTATATCCACTCACGGCGACTGACGTCCCATTCTTTGGCGGGTAGGTAGGAGCAAATGATTTCATGTCACTGAAACCTTGCTGCCCGTAAACATTGTATGAAAAATTCCCAGAAAGGGTATTCAGCGATATAATAGTAGGACCTGTGCTAGAATAGAAAGCACCAATAGATTGGGCACGCGAAAGTGACGAAAGGATGCAAGTGGCAAATGACAACAAAAGTTTGGGACGCATGATGACCGTCGAAGAAGGTAGACAGAAACCTCGTTGACAAAGCGGAACATTGAAGGCTTTCTCGAGACTTATTGTACTCAGAGAGTGTGATCAAGATCCACAGAGAGGGTGTGACAGCTGCTCGAAAAAGAATCAGATATCGCTAAGCACTGCAGAATGTTCCACACATCTCCCCTTCAAATGCACTTCATATCGTTGGAGGAGTAATAGCCCCCACCAATTCGGGCCCAAATAGTGGAGATCTCATTCAGCACGGTTCCTAATTTGGAGAAGCTGAAGTGACTTGAGGCCTCCATTTGCTCCACGCAACTTCTTGCAGTCTCTTGGAGATTCTAAATAGCAAAACAAAAGCACAACCCCTTGGCAATCTTCGGTCCTTCCATTATTCCGATAGGGTTTGGCGAACGATTCGGGTAGGTGAGAAGGGGCTTAGTCAATCTGTATGCGGATGCGGTGAATAATCGCATTGCATAAGGTGGGTCGGAGAATTTCCGCACGTGCGCCTCATTGACTTGATTCTATTGTGAGCACAATAGGCGCGGATCTTGCTGCATTGGCCATTCAGGTTCTCTCAAGTACCCAAGCCACAGTTTGAGGGGTATTTTAACGACCCCAATCCAATAGTCAGTCTTATTCTGCGCAGAGTGCTAGCTGAGGTCGCACCCCTTCAACATCCCTGCAAATTATCAGATCTGACCCCTCAAGGAAATTGAAGCAACCAACTGGAACGTGTTGTCGGACATTCGAGATCTGTACTGTTTGCTGGAACCCAGCAGAACAATTCTAGCATTTGGCCCCATGCACTGGAAGAGTAAGTCCGAGACAAGTTGAGCAGAGTTGGAACTAGCCGGAGCCATTGATCCATTGGCTGTTGGGACAGGCAGTCAAGAAAATGTGCTTGGCGTGGCTTCAAAGTTCTGCCCACGCGCAAGATTTTCGGTCGCAATGGTAACAACGGTCATCGGCAGGGCCGGTGATCCTGTACTGGTGAATCTCGTTAATCCCTTTCTGTCGTTGAATGGTCCTGAATCAATCTTCTTGGAAACGGAGAGGAATTCGATGGCGGGACAGACGTGACTAATGCTCCGAGCTGCATGTTGTTGTCGACGATGGAAAAGGCTCTGCGAGCCGTTCTTTGGAGGCAATGGTATGGTGATCTGTTCCAGCTGAAAACTTCCAAGGACAGCCCTCATGCTTTTATGCTTCTTCTGATGTCCAGGGAATATCCATCAGAACAATACTGCCAAAGCCTGAGACTCTTCGATCGAAATGTTGCTGGACTTAATTTCTTCCCTGCAAGCGTTGGAACTTGTTTTCAAACCTCGAAACCACAAGCAAACACACATTTGAAGACATGATGAAGATGAGAGCCCACACGGATGACAATCTCCACCTCCAAATGGAGTGAGTACGATCGTTTGCGATGAGTATTGGGCGAGCTTGGGCGTTGATTCATCTTTCAAACTGACGTTCGTCGACGAGCTTGAGGACGTGCGTCCACTATATAACTGCTGCCCAAGACCCGCCAGGGGTCCCGTCAGAACTAGGTTCTAGCAATGTGTCGGCCGCTGGTCAATCTTGATCTGCGTGTGGGTAGGTACTAGCCTATCTTCAATCAATAGATTCAAACTCATGCTAAACTCAACCCTAGAATCGGCAAGCTAGGGACCCAAGAGTACGGCACTCAATCTCACCCATGTAAGCCATGGATCCGAAAGATTGGTCGATTGTTTGCATAGCTGCGGGTAAAGTGCCCGACGCTTTGTCGTACAGATGCAATCGAACCATCGTGGTGGTACCGCGGTCGCTTATGAAGTTTTGGAAGTGGACAAGTTCAGGGGTAAGAACTCAGGACGTGGCATGCCGAGGAATCAGTGATCAACCAAGGAGCACCCTCAGCTACAGGCTCCACATTGGATTCGGACCATCAGGAGAGAGGAAGTGGAGTCGACAGTCCTGAAATTGCGAGAAGAGGAGGTTGTGAAGGTTGAATGAAAGTATGAGCGAGGATGCACAAATGGTGACAATTCGTGTCGAAAGTGATGAAGTCGTCCTAGTCTTCAAGGTGTGCTCATGGTCGTTCATTCGAGAGAGCATGGGGTTCTGTGTCCAGACATATCGCCAGACATTGCGACGAGGCAGAAGCTGAACGCGCGTGACGGTTTGTCGGCCGCCGTTATCGTCGCGCAATGCAGGGGGCTTATTCAGCAATGAAATGGAGTTCAGTCAAAATACGGGGTCCATGACCCCTACAGAATCGTTCCAGAACTACATATGTGAAGTCGAAGAGTGCTCAAGTTCAATGGACATCGAACACCCCAGTCAAACACCTGCTCTTGGCAACTTGGTTGCGGTGGCTCAGTCTCTATTCGGCTCCGTGATATCATTCCAGAGACCTCTATTCGTGAGTTCAACGAAGATTATAACCGATGTTGGGTTTTGGGGGCTGGTAGAAAGGTACGTGCTTTAATACGGACGTATGTGGTGCTTAGGTTCGATTGTCCTGCCAGGCACGTGACTCACATGTGTCACAAGTAGTTACCTGGGTCCATCTGAAGGTCCCGCCAAACCAAGGATTTCAGCTCAGGAGCTCAGTGGGAAAAAGCGTATAAAGTTTCATGCCCCAACCTCTCTCACCTGCTGGGTACCCACACCCTCCTCGACATGCTCAACATACTTCCCCTTCAATGCCTCAAACTCTCTTTCAGCACGCCAGGAAAGATGACTCTCCCCAGCAAACAAAAGATCCAAGTCCTCGAGATGGCGGTTCGCTGTCTCTATATAGAAAAGATAGGTCGGAATCAGCATCGCAAGGTTGATCAGGGCAAACAGAATAAAGACCCCTGTTTGTCAAGATCTCGGAGTCAGCTAACTTCTTTTGTGTTTCAAGAACAGATATTCATGCCTTGAGAGTGTATACGGAGCAACGCACTCCAGAGACAACACGAAAGAGGGAATAATTCTCTGAGAAATTAATGCTTACAGAATCCAATCGCGTTAATCAGATACGGGACGATCTCGTTGATGACCCCACCTGCGATTGAGAAAGCAACAGTGGCAAGAGCGACTCCTTTGGCTCGACTTGCGAGAGGGAAGATTTCAGTAGGATATACCCAGCATGTGGTCAGCCAGGTACTTCCATACATGAAGGTGTATAGGTAGAGGACAGCTGCGACTCCTCCGCCAAGGCGATTTGCTTCAGCTGTCTGTCCCTTTGCTGACTTCGAAACGACTTCGTGCGCCAGAATCCCTCCCACACCGAAGAGAGTTTAGCTTGGCATTTGATCATGGAGAATCTCACTCACATCAAGATAATACCCATCATCGTGGAACCAGCCAACATCAGCTTCCGCCTCCCAAACCTATCCGCGAGATAGATAGCGAGAGCTAGACTCGCTGTATAGCTGATGTAGTTCCCACCCGCCAACAACGCCGGCTTGTCGCCACCATACCCGGCCAACGTGAACATCTCCGGCGCATATGTAGCAATGAAGTCAATTCCCGTCAACTTCTGCATGACCTGAACACCAGCACCAAGAATGACTCTTCGTCTCGTGTGAAGTCTGTCTTTCGTGAACAGCATCGAATAAAAGCTGTGCGATGTGCTCGATGCTTCAAGTCGGATGGCGTCCTCGATCTCGAGCATCTCTTGTTCGATTTTGATGTCTGCGGGATCGAGTCGACATTGCATCAATACTTGACGCGCATCGTCGTGTTTCTCGATCTTGGTGAGGTGCCGGGGAGATTCGGGGTAGAAGGGCACAGCGACGAGGAGGACTAGAAGGAAGAAAGCTTGGAAGCCGAGAGGGAAACGCCATGCGAAAGGCGCGCTTTGCGTTTTGAGACAGCCGTACTCCATCCAATACACACTACGATGTTAGCATGATCTTGTTGGGGAGGGGTTTGAGAGTACATTGTTGAACCAGTGAGCGCCAGAGTGAACTCAACAGCTACGAACGCCCCTCTGAGGTGCGGGTCCGCGAGCTCAGAAGTCCAGATAGGGACAACGGTGTTGAGATGCCCACACCCAATGCCTCCAATAATTCGTGCGAAAGCCATCCAGGTGAAGTTTTGTGCTGAGGCCTGCAAAGCCGCCCCGAGTATCCCCCACAGACATCCGAGCTCGATTGTCTTCAGTCGTCCGATACGGTCGGCATAGTGGCCAACACAGATTGCTCCTGTGGTAGTGTTAAAGACCGTCAAGACGTGGAGCAATGGACGGCATCTTACCGATAGCAAAGCCTCCAAACCACAAGCTCACAAGCCCACCAATGGCAGCGGAGTCTCGATCAGATCCAGACGCTGCACCCATCAAGGTGAGATAGTCCTCGTTGGTGTTGACTAGACTCATAACGCTTGCATCATAACCAAAGAACATGATAGCACATCCTGCTAAGGACAGAATGGCATACATCATTGGTTTTCCTGTGAGCTTTAAGCATCTTGTTGGTGAGTATCCTCCTGGTATGTATCTCGAGAAAGTAGATTCCTCTGTCAGGCGTATTAGCTTGATGCTCACTGAAGCAGATGTTTGATGCATGCTTACTTTGATAAATGTTCACTGCAGGTCTCTGCACTGTTTCCAGTTGCTCTGCTTCAAGCTTCAAATCAGCCATGATATTGTTGGTAGAGCATTCAAGCTTTGATTCGGATTTCAGATTGGGCTGGTGGAGGTAAATTGATGCTGGCTTAGTATTGTGGTAATGCAGAGTACCAAGACAATCCAAAAGCTTCGATTGAAAATAGAAAGAAGCTTCTTATTACCAGAACATCCCGTCAAACCCCGTAAGGACGGCGTTGAACAGTGGGATGTGTGATGCAACAATGGCAAGGCGGGGAGCGGGGCACCGTGGGGCTAGGTTGGGGAAGATAAAAGGGGGAAATGATCAACAAACGGTAGCACGATGGCCTCGGGACATTGAACAGCGAGCACTCCGAACGGAAGGTATAGCGAGTGCTTTGTAAATTCCCGAGAAAAGATAGAGGCGGAAAGGATCGGATTCAATTATCGGATGCATTCTGCTATCTAGAGGAGCACATGTTGGATGGCTTGATGGTTGGACTCTAGGACGGAGAGAGCTTTCTCTGCCAGGTGCCAAAGTTGCCAAAGACCAGAGATGAAGACTGACAGCAAACCAAGTTCTTCATTGCATGCTTGACGTCCATTGAGATACTATCTGGGGAATAGATTACACGAGAGCGCTGGCCTCTAGTTGGATTGAAGAACAGACAGCGCACGAAACACTCTGGGGGTTCCAGCCTGGAGAAACTCGACTCCAAGATGTAGACCAAGAAAATGAGTCGCATCCCTCTGTCTTTGGAACAATGTGATGGTCCGTCTTTCCGTGTTGATTTGCAGAGCCTCTTCCAATTCCTCCCGTCTGATATATTGTCCCCAGGTTCGAGGCGAACGGTCTGTTCCTAGAGGGTCGAGGAGATCTGCAAGCGTCGTATTTGGGTCGTACATTCTTGCATACCGTAGGACGAGGGTGGAGAACGAGATTCTAGGATGGAGCAAGGTCAGCGATGTCTGCCAATCAATCCGATAGCCCTTTGAGACAAATGTCTCTCCCTAGAGCTTTGTCTCGCAGCGAAGCAACTTTGCCGGTCCCACAACGCATCAGCATCTCTATTCCGAGATACGGTATCTTTCCGGTAGGTACAAAGTCCACGGCGTATGTGATTGAAAGTCTCTTTGACCTCTGCGAAGCCGCAGATCTTGTGTGTGTTCGAATCTCGATGTCCGAGCCCGACCCCAAGCTTAACCACAGCACCCAGTATATCCTCCAAGACACAGCCCCATCGGCATGTTTGCGGCATTGAGGATAATTCGGGAAGGATTGGGGTAGAGATTGCGTGGCAGACATGCAGCTTCGAGTAGGTGGAGGTCAATGTGCGGTATGGAGGAGGTTGAAGAGAGATGTCGCCATGGGAGATCTCCACATCGCATCGCGCTTCCTCCAATTTCGGCAATGTCCCGACCTCATTCAACCTCTCAACTACCCAAAACCTTCAGTTCAGACCACCGACAATGTCGCAACCAATGTATGGATGGGTCCGCTAGTTACGGATGATCCTATTCTGAAGGTATCATCGGGGTCAATTCGGTGCAAGAGCATCTAGCATCGAGGCCACCACCGAGTCATCGACTAGAAGAATCGTCTGCGAAATCTTGCATTTTGTATTGCACAAGTGTGCAAAGCTGGCTGTCATATTCCCGACTTGAGAAAAGTGTCGAAAAAGCTTTAATTGCTTTGTTTGGTCTTGCGTTTTTCGTTACATGGCCCGCTGTTTTGCTGTGGATACTTTCTTGTCCGACATCGTTGCATATGCGCATAAAATGCTCGCAGATCAAAGGAAACAGAGTTCATAATGTTGGCAATATTTGCAGCAGAAATATCATGGATTTATGGGTCAGCAACCAATATATCAGATGCCTACCATCCGAGGTTTTGTATGATTCGATCGTTTGGCTCAGAACGCCACTGAAACCACATCCGCGACCCCGCGAACCTCAGCTGCAAAAAAGGTTGCCACCTCAGAACTGGTGAATCCCAGATCACGACATTCTCGCATTCACCATCTCATGCTCGATATTACGTTCTTGCGGGAGTTGAGCTCTCTAACTCTGTCTATCCGCTTTTGACAGTGCGCAAGCAAATCAACTTTACGGTAACACCAGCGAAGCCTTACGCGTCAGCATCGAGCGCAGTATTGAGTCGCATACTCGAAGTCAGAAGAAAAGGTGAGCCAACGATTATCTCGTCATTTCATCATTGTCCCAGCTAGTTTTAGCAGATATCTGATTCACGGGGCGAACTTGTCCTGTGTATCGTCTCCGCAAGTATCTAACGAGTAGCAGGCCTTCCTGGCCACGAGCGAGCATCTGAAACGCATCAGATCACCTTCGAGCATCCTCTTCAAGCATTATAATGGCCGACACTCTTCCCATTGTCCTTGGCGTCTTCGTCCTGCTCATTTTCCTCATCGGAGTCGCGTCCCTCATCAACATGGTCAACAAGAAAGAAGGACGGATTCCTTCAGCGGTCTAGCATCACCTGATATCATCAAGAGCGACACCGGTGGCAGCCGGTCTGTCACTGGATGTCGAGATGTCATGAAGTCGTGTGTCAGCGTGCGGCCTTCGCGATATCATATCAACGACACTGTCTAGATATATTGCGTCGCGACAGTACTATACATGTCAGGCGCAACGTCTAAC
The DNA here is from genome assembly GCA_900073065.1 of Phialocephala subalpina. Lineage (NCBI taxonomy): Eukaryota > Fungi > Ascomycota > Leotiomycetes > Helotiales > Mollisiaceae > Phialocephala > Phialocephala subalpina. The sequence goes on from FJOG01000033.1 coordinate 570,598, forward strand.
CAGCACACGATAACCTGTGCTCTCTGATCCATCACGATGATTCCTTTCACTTCTTCCTCGCCACCTTTGTATGAATCACGACTTTTGAAATTTGGGAGCCATTCTCTACTGAGACGACTTGACTTTGCGGAGTTATGAGACTTTCACTGGCGTTCATTGGAATTGGGAGGATTTCGGTATGGAGGGGCGGAAGCGGTCTTTTCACGTTGATATTGTGGAGTCACGGCAGGAAGGTAGGCGCAGGTTGGCATAATCAGGGAATCCTCTCGCGACATAGACATGTCAGAAAAAGAAAGCATTTCATTCACCCATCAACACTGTTCTCATACCATTCTCTTCCTCAAATATCGGTACGTTTTCCGGACATTCAAACCTCCTCCCACCTCTCAATCCATAACATCATCCCTCAACCCAAACATCTTCTCCAAAACCTCCTTTGTATCCTTCCTAATAGCATCATGATACATCGCATTCGTCACAAAACTGCTTAACGCACCCTACACCCTCCAACGTCTCCTGCACAAACTTAAAATCGACATAAGCATCATCCACAAAGCTGGCAACATACAACGGCACCTTGTTTCTCTTCAATTGTTCTTCGTCGTAAAGTTTGGGCCAGTTCTCGAATGTTGCGAGGAGGTGGGCGACGTCTTTGAGTTGCTGAAGTTCGGGACAGACGTCGAACATGAATGGAAAGACCATTCCACCAGGCAAGTAGAGCGGCTGGTCCTTGGAAGCTGTCTTATTGCCTAAGGAAAATTCTGGAAAGGAAGAGCTCATACGCTCAGCTGCCCAATTCGAAGACTTTCCATCGCAGTAAATTGCTTCTCGAAGTATTGCATAGATGGCATTATCATCGAAGTTGGTCGACCCTTCGAAGCTCGAGAGCGAAGGTCTCGTGATGAATCCGAAGTGTTCCAGTTCAGATGACATCTTGAGAACGAGATCGTGGACACTTTGGATTCCTCCTTTGGAACCGAAATTCATGCCCAAGAGGAGGAATCGCTTCCCGGTCATGACTCCACCAGATGGCATTGGTAAACCTCCTTTTGAGTCGAAGTGCTCTACCAGTTTGTACACTCTCTTCACGTCCATGGGAAATTTGGTGTAGTATGCCTTGTTGCGTTTCTTGGCTTGGATGAAGAGTTTGGAATAGACTTCATCCACACTCTTCCCAATCGGCGGAACACCACCTGAAACAAAAGCATCTTGCACACCTTCAGGGTGGAAAGACAGATAAGTAAATGCACAAAACCCTCCAAAACTTTGTCCATAAATCGTCCATCTCTTCAACTCTTCCGGATACTCAGCAGTCAAAACCTTGCGAATCGCTTCGGCATCCCTCACAATACTATCAGCCCTAAACAACTTCAGGTAATCAGCCTGTTGTTGCACATCTCCTTGAAGCGCAAGAGTTGCTGCAGTAACAGGAGTGCTGAGTCCAGTTCCTCGTTGATCCACGTGTAGGACCTGGTAGCCGTGGTCCAGGAAAATGTGAGTGCATGCTTGGGATTGTGGGGTTGGACAGGCCCCTCCGGGGCCGCCTTGGAGCCAGAGTAGCCACGGCTTTTGCGAGGCTTTGATTGATTCGGGGGAAGAGAGGGGATGGATGGGAAGTGAGTATCTTGTGGCGCTGCGTGCGAAGATGCGGATGGTTCTGTGGGAGGGGCTTGAGTGATCGAGAGGGACGTCGAAGAAGAGTTCCTCGATCAGAATCTTGCCTAAATATGAATATCAGCGAATCGTCCGCTCGGAATTGCGGCAATACTTGATGCATGAATAGAAGGATGTCTTCAGCGAAAAGTCGACGAAACGAGGAGCAGGACTTCACGGAACAGAACTTCAATTTACCTGGGACAGGATAAGCATGCCGACTGACGAGCTTCGCTTGACCGCTAGTGTCTGCCATATCTAATACCAAACGAAAATTAAGAGTTGGTATCCAGAATGCAAAGTTGCAAGAAGCTGGAAATAAAAGAACTTGTGCTGAAAGTGAACCCAACTCCGCACGGAATACTGCCCGAGCTGACACTCCGAAACATGATATGAACATGCATGGTTCTCATCAATATTGGTGAGAGATATCGATATCAATCCTCATATAGCAAGGGATTTACTCCAGTCTCACAACCTGAGTCAGATCTTGCATAGATCGTAGAAGCTGCAGCAAAAAGTCAAGCAAAACTGAACTCTGATCGATCGCGAACTCCGTTGGATTGACGAATGGTAGCCCCTCGGTCTAGTTCGCACAACCAGACCAGAGATTACGATGCCTTGATCCAAAAGCGATACTACTTTGGAGCAGACAGCCAGCCTTCCGCACTTGTAGACGTCGAGGAAGGCCGATCGTTGTTGTTACAGACACACATGATCGGAGTTCGGAACAGGTCCTCAATTTCCTGCAACGTCGTCGCGTCACGAGTATTCGCAACAACAGCCAACACGACAACGAGTGGATTTCCGATAGCGGTGGGGTATACGGCCTCGAAAATGGATTCTAATACAACTTTACCATGCGATTCTACTTTCGTTTACGGAGCCAACCTCGTACAAAGTAATGATTTTGCAATTCTCGAACTTTTCTCCCGATTCTAATATTTTTCTCTTTAAGTCCTACTATTTGATTCCTACAGAATGGAGCCTATTCCTCACCAAAAAGTTTCCCCGAACTGCGAGGTAGGGGGCAAGCCCCTATGCCTGCGGCAGGCCTGGGTATCTTCAGGGTAAGGGTACGGGTTATGTGCAGATGACGGAGAGGGGAGGACAGGACTTTGAGCAAGGTGAGACGCATCTAAAGTACCCAAGCCAAGCTGATTATCTCCCCATCTACCTCAATCCGCTATACACTAGAAGGCTGTTTTGAAGAAACGGCGGACCGCCAATCTGGACATTTTCGAAGACCTGGTTATTGTTTAACAATTATCCGTACATCGCTTCTGGGCATATAATATGTTTGGAACAGCCGATTGGTTTCGGTTCGTGCCGAGGAACTCCGGACATTGAGTGTGCGAATTAGGCTGTGGGGTCGGTGAATTGGGGTTCATGATCCTTCGCTAGGGTGGTGATGTGCCCCGCATGTTGAAAGCCGCAGCGAGAACTGAGTGGTTCGTGATAAAGGACCAAGGACTGAGACGGAGAGAGAGGAAGTCAACCGGTGAGGAAAGGTGGAGGTGTCACGCGATGCAGAGAGTTTCTTATCTCCCTTGTGTGTGTGTCGTTCTTTTGTGTTTTTAACTTTGTGCTGTTTCTGTTTAGTAACTGGTTTTGTGTCTTGTTGCGATTTGGCAATCTAATTAATGTAATCCCCAAGGAACTTCTTTTCCGAGGATAACAAGCTTTTCGATCAAGCGGCAGTGCTGCTAACACTTAGATTAAGAACATATGGAGGAGAGGTTGGTCAGTAACCTATCTCACTTTAAAAGCGTAATGGTTGCACACTTGATCTCAGAAGGATTGTAAGAAAAGCAACAATGGCGCAAACTTTTGAAGGTGTCTGCAGAGTCGCAGACGCCTCCGGAAAGATCCGCCCAGTCGATGTTCTCAGCTTTCAGTACGAAAAGCCATTAACTTTTGAGATACAGTCAGCTCCAGTCTGAATATGAGAACAAATCGTGATCTGAAAGTTTTTCCCCACCGCGCTTTCCGCTTTGTGGCTTTATATTCATGCTGTGCATTTTCAGTTCCTCAATGGCATGGGGAAGACAGACGCACTGGCATATGAACTCGGTATCTTGCATGCGCATCTGTATCTTAGATGAAAGCCAATTATACCGCAGCAGAATGAGTTTTCAGGCTATTGATCCAGCGAGGCTTTATGCAAGACTATGAGTTTCAAATCTCACTTCACTCGAGTGATTTTGAATGGGGCTTCTCGGGATTCCTTTGACTGGAATGCTCGGCGTTTCCAGCGGGAAGTTGCGCCCATATAATGTTTAGATTTCGTAGTAACTATCATTCCCTCTTCCATAACTCTTATAAAGCATGTCAACTTTACACTTTGGTTTACTAGAGTATCAGTGCTTTTGAACTCAATCTCCCTTCTATTTTCAACGATCTCCAAACGAATTATGCTTGCGTCAACTATTAAATATGGTGCTTTAGCATTTGGATTACTATCAAGAACGCCTACGTTAGTACCAGCAAAAATAACTTTGGCCTTTTTATTTGCTAGAGACAAACTCAACGACAAAGGCGACCGTACTAGATAGCAATGTTTGGAAAGATAAACACCCTTGGTGTAGTTTGGGAGCCTCCAGTGAAGCCAAAGGCCAAGAATGTACCCGTTGTCCCATCCCCCGGCAAGAGTCTCGTGCTTCTAGTACCTCCTTCTCGAAATCCCCAAGCAGGTCCCAAAGTCAACTTGATCATTGAAGACGGCAACGGCGCTCTTGATTCCGACAATCCCATTTCTGGAATCAGGGATCTTACTCTGTCCCAACTCTTCGCGTTGTATGCGCAGCGGTCTAGCATCCCGATTTACACTCTGGGCCATTTTACCTTTATTATGGTTTTTGCTAATCGTGTCTCGATTTCTGTGAAGAGATGAGATAACGAGCAGACCTGGATCAGTGTGAAGAAGATCACGAACTTGTTTCTGGTAGCGAGGAAAAGGGATCCGACGGGGGCGGATTTTGAGGTCCGGGCAATGATTGACGATAAGGCGGCTGCTAAAATTGATGAGGAGGATCAGTACGCGGGTCTTTCGTGAAAGAAAACTGCACTGAATTCATTGATCCAAAGGGCTCGAAGATGTCCGCGGGTTGTAGTTTCTTCGTTGATCTAAAATACATGATATTTTCGAAGCGTTTACTTGGAACTTGGATACATGTAAGAACCTTTCGAATGCTACTGCAAATTCCCGACGAAATCACAGCTTCGTTGGCGACTTCTTAGTTCCTTGCACGCCCGAGATGGGTGCATCACTCAAGACGGATTTGGGGTATGCAAACCCGGAGCCAGGACCTGCAATGCCTTGGCCCATCCTCCAAGCACCTCCATCAACTACATATAGATATTGCCCCATCAGTAAATACATCGATAAATGAATGGGCACCAGTAGGGAAGATACCAAAGGGTAGAGGAAGGGAAGACGTACCAATCACCCGGTCGCCATTAACATAGCTTCCCGCGTCACTGAACAGGAACACCGTCGCATCTGCTATCTCCTTGACTGTACCCAACCGACCCAAGGGAATCGTCTCAAGGCCATCTTTCGAACCGGAGCTTTCCGCCTTTGCCAGACGCGAAAGTCCTTCTGTGCCAGCGATGGCTCCAGGGCAAATAACATTGCTTGTAACACCTCTTGGACCCATCTCGAGAGCGATTGAACCAGATAATGAATCAACAGCAGACTTTGCAGCGCCCAAGTGCGTTTGCAACGGCACGCCCGTGTATTGAATGGTGGCACTAATGAAGATGATACGACCGCCTGTTCCGCCAACTGGGGTATTGACGCCGTCAGTCCGGTGTGCATCAGCTGATTTGATCAGGTGGGGGATAGTGGCTTTGAGAGTGTTGTATGATCCCAAGACATCGATATCAATCACGGACTTGAAAGCATTGGTCGACAGCTGAGTTATTGGGGCGAGGAAGTTTCCTGCGGCACCCGCACTGGAGCAAACCACCTACATGTTAGCAACCTTGTCCTGCTCTGGTACCTACAGCACTGGAACACATACATGACGAAATCTAAACCGCCCAATTCCTTCACACAACGTTCAACGGCAGCGTTTAGACTCTCAATCTTCCTCACGTCTATGTTTCCGATTCCTAAAACCTTGGCTCCTTTCCTGCACGTAGCAATGTCCTTCGCTACCTGCTCCGCGTTCTCTACATTTCGGCCTACCATAGTTGACAAAATTAGAATCTGTTCAAAATCTAGGAAAGGGGATTGAAAGAGTTCCCTGTCAAATTAAAGGACGAACCAACGATGCAGGCGTCAGCACCCAGATGGACCATTGCGCGGACCTGGGCGCTGCAAATAGTCCCACTGCCTCCGGTGCAGAACACGACTTTACGATCTAGTACATAATCAATTTAGCAAATATTAAAAGAAGGACTAGAACAACAACATACCAAACAGGCCATTTGACCAGGCGTCACTCAGATATTGGTTTTTTGACTTCGGCATGATTGAGGACGTTCTCTGTTCTTTTTCTTCTTCCTTGATGCTTCAACGACACAGGGAGTTCAACAATGATATAATTGAGCGACGTTTTGAAATACGAAATACATTCTCAAGACTATCGGGATTATTGATGCGCATGGATATAGATGGATAATTAATTTAGACTTCCCTCGGCACCGATCCTGTTCCACAGTAGTTTCCCCCCGCCCTGCATAACTCGGCGCCGATCCTGGTCCAAAGTAGCACGCTCCATAACCTTATCCCCGCACTGCATAACTCGGCGCTAGCCCCGCCAAAACTAGGAACGCGGGATTGCCGTAGAGCTCGGCGCGGAATAGAAGGTTTGTTCCTAGATTTCTCGGAGTATTGCAATCCAGCCGGATCGTTCAAAACGCCGAATTCATTATGGTCTGCATCCTAACTATGACAGGAAAACTTTTGTGGAACACCAAAGCGAATATCAAAAATTCGAGTAAAGGAGAACAATCTTGGATTTTGGAGCTCCCCTATTTGGAACACACCTTCGTCCCTGTATCCGTATTACATTTGTATGTTCTTGGCTACCTGTGTGACTTGTTCAGAAATGGGAAAAAACGTGGAACAGAGAGGCACGAGGCCGTTGTATGTTGGGAACGTGGCAGGGTCCTCAGCGGATCGACTTGATGGTGAGTACTTTCACATGCTTTTCGAATTCTTATCATACTCAGCAGGTTGTCTAGGAATGTTATCCATGTTGCGTGGGGACACGGTGATCGATGTTATTACAGGCGACTGGCTTGCTGAGGTCAGTTTTACAATCCATCCTCTCGAAATCAATTTCTTCTCATTTTGCTGCTCCTTTAATCGCCTGACGTGGATCCACTATGGAAACTGACTTATTCTCATCTAGGTTACCTTGGCAGCCCTAGCACTGAATCCTCAAGTGGGGTATGAGGCCAGCTTCCTTGACGCCTTCAATCTGGCACTGGAAAGCTATCTCGCATATCCAAATCCAGAGCTGAAGATCATAGTCAATGCCGGTGCGCTGAAGCCGCAGCAACTGGCAATAGAGGTGCAGAGGATATTGGATACCAAAGGAGCCCACAAGAAGGTTGCCTATGTCACTGGCGATAATATTCTTGGCGATCTGGACGGTATTGACGTCCAACCACTCACGACTGCCACTGGGCCATTTCCGGCGTGGCGAGAGAAGTTTAGTGGCATCTTGTCCGCCAATGCATACATTGGATGTTGGGGAATTGTAGAGGCTTTGAATAATGGTGCTGATATAGTGATCTGTGGAAGATGCACCGATGCGAGTCCTGTGAGTCCTTTACTCTTAATGCAGCTTGGTTTTTGAGATTTTATAGGCTGAGAATGGCTGATTTGATTGTATGGGTAGACAATGGGGGCAGCCACTTGGTGGCATAGATGGCAAGCCAACTCCTTTGACCAACTCGCGGGATCACTGGTTGCAGGTCACTTGATAGAGTGCGGATGCTATGTTGTGAGTATGACAACTATCATAACTTTGAAAATCACAACTGACGGGCGTGCACCTCGAAGACTGGTGGCAACTTCTGCGGATTCCAAGAGATTCTCCCAAGCGACTACTACAATATCTCGTTCCCAATCGCCGTGATCTCGCAAGATGGCACCACAGTCATTGAGAAGCAGCCAGATCAGAATGGAATGTAAGTTTACTCCCAGTGCTCACCACCATCAAAATCACTAACTGATACTTCATGAAGTGTGACCGTTGAGACTGTTAAATCACAGTTACTTTATGAGCTTCAAGGTATGTACGCTTTCATTGTGGCGGACAGGAAAATGGTGAGGTTATCGAGAAATATTGATTTGTTTACAGGAATATACTACTTTAATCCAGACGTGATAGGCGACCTGTCAGACATCGAATGTGAGCAGGTTGGTCCTCACCAAGTCCGTGTATTTGGTACAAAAGGTATAGAACTCCATCCTCACTTTCTAACCTCGACAATTGGACTCACCATAAGACATGCAACCTAACTGCTGCAGGTCTTCCGGGTCCTGAAATGCTCAAAGCTGCTATCCTGTCTCTAGGTGGATATCAGGCTGAATTTTCGGTTTATGCGACAGGCCTCCACATTGAGCAGAAAGCCAAAATGTTCCAGGCGATGGCCGAGAAGAGATTAGAGAAATCCAAATTTCAGACGATCGAATTTCAAACTTACGGGGTGTCTAGAGAGGATCCTCAGAGCCAGCTTCAATCAACAGTACAGATACGGCAAGTGATTTCATGGTTCATTTTGAGTTCACTTTCTTGTCTTTCAGGACTCCCATAAAACATATGGTGCAAACCGACTGACGGGTTCAACAGGGTATTCGCACAAGCAGCTGAAGAATCCACCCTCTTGAGAAAGAACTTCCTACGGCCTGTCCTTGGTGATCAGCTCCAATGTTTTCCCGGACTTACACAGAATTTCGAGTTCCGAAGTGCGGATCCAAAAACATACTGTACCTACTTTCCAGGATTGGTACCTGCGTCTGCGGCCCAGCAACGTGTCCATTTCTTACATAAGTCAGAGCCAGGAGGGGTCATGGATGAGAGTGCGGTGGATATTTGCAACAACCCGGTTGTGACCAAAGTATGCGATCTGCCAAGACAAGTCGATATCCAGTCAACAAACCCTGTTCAGCTTGATCTATTTGGAGACTTGGTTATGAGAGCATTGGGTGAGGTTGTCTATGCCCGGAGTGGTGATAAAGGCGCGAATGTCAACGTTGGGTTCTATTGTCCAGGCGACAACGACAAGCAGAAGAAATGGGACTGGCTTAGGTCTTTTCTGACGACGGAACAGTTAAGGCGTAAGTTTACAATCCAGCAATCAATCATATTGTTATTAATGTTTAACATGATACGACACAGTCTTATTGAAGGCGGAAAACCATCCTGGCATGTACATCGAGCGCTGCGAGTTTGAAGGCATCCGCGCCGTCCATTTCGTCCTTCATGGTATCCTCGGTGCGGGTGTCAGCAGCTCGAGCAAAATGGATGCCCTCGGAAAGGTCAGGCTCCACCCTTTCCCTCTCCATTTTGCTTTTGATTTTCCTTCTTTTTATTCGATGTGCTCACAATCCGTTTTTACTCCAGAACGTGGCAGAATACCTCAGAGCGCATCTGGTACAGGTGCCGAAGGTATTTGTAGAATGAACTTCAAAATGCAGCTATATCGTCAGAAATTTAAAAGTTTATTTCCTTCCACCTTTGACAGCTTTCTTATTGAAGCCCTTGATCTTTTTGATCCAAATTTAAACGGTATATTGATGTGTATTTGAACTGCACTTTGTGAAAATATTTATTACAAAGATCTGCTTAGTAGGTGGTCTTCGACGACTATATCTGGATTCCCTCTGTAGAAGTTAACAGAAGTATTTAAACTGTAGAAACTGTATCTTTTATCGTATACTTGTACACCGGGAATGGACTACCTTCTAGAATTACTGGAGCACTCTTCGTCTTCCTCTGAAAGCGCAAGTATGCAACCATAATATTTTACTGCAGGGAAGAGCAGCGAATGATTGATCACCTGTCAACTCGTTGAGAGGCTTGTTACGGCTCTGACCTTTGGGGGCCTGGCTGACTCACTCCGTCGGCGCCGGCCTTCCGAGGCCGAAGAGAGTGGACCGTTGACTGCCGCCGCGGACCAATGTCATCCAGGTTATTGATCTCGGTCTCGGAGCTTATATCACTTTATTTGAACTACTACTCATGTCTTATATCATAATATTTGAAAGGGTTTTCACCGAACGAGAAAAGTCTTATCAGTATCGTCCCAATACTATACTTACAGTCATTTCACATGTCTACTATAAGTTCGGTACCGTTTGCAGAAGCTCCTTGGCTTCGAGGGGCGACATCACCTTATTACAATGATTCACACCTGAAATGGCAACAGAAGTGTCGCAACTTCATCACCGAAAACCTATCCCAACACGCGGTAGAGTGGGAAAAGACAGGAGTCGTTCCCTCAGAAGTCTTCCAGAAGTTTGCTGCAGGAAACTTTCTCCTCCCCAGCTTACCCCCACCTCTTAATGTCAACATTTTGAAAAGCGTGGGCGTGCATACTTTCTCGGGGGGGGGGGTTGAAAGTTGAGGATTTTGATTATGTTCATCATGGCATATATGTTGCAGAGGTAGGGTCTCTGACTTCCTCCTATATTTGCTTTGAATTTAACTCTTCAATTCGATAGCTCTCTCGTTGCGGGCTTTCGGGAATTCAGGGCTCTCTCGTAACTGGAATGGCGTTTGGCGTCCCTCCACTTCTGAAATTTGCCAATGAGGAATTGCAACAAGAGTGCTCCCGGATTTACTGCTAGGAAGAAAACGTTGTTGCATTGCTGTAACGGAGCCGAGTGGAGGATCCGACCTTTCGAACATCTTGACTACGGCTGAGAAGAGTAAAGATGGGGGGAGTTACATCGTCAATGGGCAGAAGAAGTGGTAAGTCCTCTGTTGAAAAGAAGAAAACGAACACTGCTTGGAAAACTGACATTGCTTTCTACCCTCAGGATAACTAATGGGATCTGGGCAGATTACGGCACGATGCTCGTTCGAACAGGAAGCGCAGGTCCTAGTGGACTCTCCCTCCTCCTAGTTCCACTAAAAGGACACCCAGGTGTAGAAATGCGTAAGCTAGCCGTCAGTGGTGCACAAACATCTGGCACGACCTTCATTGATCTCGACAACGTAATCGTACCCATCTCGAACCTTATCGGCAAAGAAGGGATGGGCATGAAATACACAGTCACAAATTTCAACCATGAGCGAATCAGCTTGGCGATCACGGGAACCGTGCAAGCGCGAGTTGCTCTTAGTTCCGCATTCGCTTATACCATGAAGAGGGAGGCTTTTGGAAAGACTTTGCTCGATCAGCCCGTGGTTAGGCATCGCATCGCCAAGTGTGGTGCGGAGCTCGAGGCCCTATGGGCACTTGTCGAGCAAGTTGTGCATCAACTAACCAGTCCATCCAGTGCTGATGAAGGCGAGGTTGAAATTGGGGCCATGGCAGCGCTGGCGAAGGTTCAGGCTGGCAGGGTACTCGATAAATGCGTTCGTTGCGCTGTCCTTCTATTTGGAGGAAGTGGCTACACCAAGTCAGGGCAAGGTGAATTGATAGAGAGTGAGTCTCTCAAAATTTTAACCCGGTGTACCACCCGTGGAGTCTTTGTCCCTTTTCTTCCTTCCTCTTTTTCTTGCTTGTGGAAGTTGAAACTTGCACTGATTACTATGCAGTGTTGTCTCGTGAAGTACATGGGCCGCGGATCTTTGGCGGCAGTGAAGATATTTTGCTCGATTTGGCTGTAAGACAGCTGGCTAAGCTATATGTGAAGACATCGGCTGGTTCAACTTCTCGATTGTAAATTAAGGAGACCACTACCTTTTTCTTTATGTTGTAAATTATAGAAATCTTGAAATACAAGTTGTTATACTTTATCAAGTACTCCTCGGCAGGTCAACTGCTCCGGGCGTCAAGTTGACCCGGGAGAAAAAGGCACATTTACAACCCTGCGATGGCCTAGGTTGAGAAGTGTTATGTAGTTTATGCATTTGTTGAATTCTTAAATTTTTTTTATAGTACAACATGTTTTGAGATATTTTACAAAAACGATTTCTTTTCTGAAAAACCTCAGTCTTCGACCTACGCTGGCCAGGGCGGAGGAATCAAAGAGTCATACTCTTCAGCTTTTACTTGCAGATAAAGAGAGCGAAGATCTGAAGAAGTTGAAGACGTTCAATAAGAGGGATCTAAGTCACGTGCGTTTGTGGCGGTGCAAATTATGTTGGGGTGGACCGCTCGCTAACGCTCTTTCCAAGCTAACCTCGGATCTTCCTGTACCCCTCTTTATTTGCATAATTATGTGCATTATCCTTCTTTTCTGCGTTTAGAGTTTCTTGTGTTTGATTTGGTAAAAGAGGTTCTTTTCCCTCTCTCTTCCACGTCGAAAAGGATCAACCAATCCACTCAGTTCCACTGATAAAACATCTTCGGATCGGGACCGTATACCCCTCAAGAAGAATGTCCGTAAGCTACGGGCACGCATTGACGGCTGCGGCTGCTGAGAAGCCTCGCTCGTTTGAGTCGAACCACATCCGGTCGTCGCCACATCTAGATCATCACCAACTCCCTAAAAAGCTTAGAGCGTGTGTTCCGTGTCACAATCGAAAAGTAAAGTGTAACGCGTCCATGGTGGGAGTTCCGTGTAGTAGGTGCTTGGAAAGTGGTCGGGTGGGCCTTTGTACGTTAGTCGATGAACGACGTCGAGGGTAAGCATCCTAGAGCCATATATGTGTCATTCTAAACCATTTAAGCCGTACCAGCAGGCGAAAACGCGTTGAGGAAATCCCCCAACCGTTCCCCAATTACGGTCACCGCCCTGCTGTATCACCGGAGGGGTACAATGGCAATTTGATTACCTCTTTCCATTCATCTGCAAACAGCTCGACATCAGAGCCGTTGATAAACTCCCGAAGGCAGAATAACAGCCACAACGAGTCCCGCCGTACACAATTTGGTATCGGGGACAATTCTGCGTTTTCCCAAGCGGACCTTTCATCGGACCATGATCAACCTCCACCAACAGTCGTCTACGAGGAGGATGCCTACTTACGAATCTGTCAAGCGATGGCAAACGGCAGCGCCCTCTCACCCTCGGAATCACCATCAACTCAGGCGAGCCAAAGTCGAGAAATTGTAGAGTACCATGAAGGAACTGATTCTATCAGCATTCTCAGCGGGGTGATAGGTCAGACACGTCAGAAAAAGCTGGTAAGACTCGTGGTCAGTGAGCCGCAGTCATCTTGTCAATTCCCAACGCCAGAACGGACCAACGAAGAGCAGCCGTCCGTTAAGTACGGCTCTCATGACAATGCAGACATTCAATTCTTGAGCAAGAAAGGTGTTTTCGATCTACCTCCCCGGTCTGTCTGGTAAGCTCCACTGCCATCAAAATACCCTTTGAAATACACCTTGCTAATTTTAACGCTATCGGGGGTGCAGCGAAGAGATGCTGGAAATATATTTTGAATCTGTGTATCCATATGCACCAATCTTTGATCGGCAGGAGTTTTGGCAAGCCTTTAGGGACAACACTTACTCCATATTCTTGATGCAAGCACTGTTGGGTAGTGTCGTGCCATACGCCTCGTCAGAATTGTTATTCAGACTCGGCTTTTCGGACCGGCTCACTGCCCAAAAGAGTCTTTTCACGAAGGCTACATTACTGTACGATTTTGGCTTCGAGGAAAGGCAATTGCAGCTGCTACAAGGTTCTCTGCTCCTAAGCTCCCTTCAATTTTCAATAACCACAGATAAGGACTACCGGTTTTGGCTTCACAATGCTATCCGCATCGCTACTAGAATGGGACTTCACCGAGCGTAAGCTACCCCTTGGCGGAGCAAATTCTGACTGAAGAATTATATCTCCATGTAATTGACTCACACCTTGCAGCAATATAGTAGAAGATCTAGACTCTGCAACGTACAAGCTCTACAGAAGAATTTGGTGGGTCATATTTGTAAGCACCACTTTGTTTTAACAAGCATGACAGCCTTCTGATATCCACTTCTTCCTGCGCTGTAGACCCGGGCTATCTTGCTCTCGATATCCGGCGTCCAAAACATTCGTTTGGTGAGCAGCGAAGATTGCGACACTACGATTCTAACAGAGGACGACTGGGATATAGAAGTTATTGGCGAAGGCTTTAAGAACTCACTAAGCCCAATAACGCGGCCACAGAAGTTATTTTTGATATATAACTGTAGATTGGCGGGCATCGGTCAGTCCTCTGGTTATCCCTGATTATTAATACCTTAGCATTACTGACTAATACGCCAGGGGACCAATTTCTTCGGGCGTTTAGGTCACCCGGCTTGGAGCCTGCAGGTATACGCCGCGAAAACCTTTCCATGGAGAACTTGGCAAGTTCATTTTCTACCTGGCGGGAGTCGCTTCCTATAGAACTGCAAATCGGCAAGGTTGGGGAATGGTCGAGAGATAGCATCTGGATTCTAGTCTTGATGGCGATGAGCTATCGACTTGAGTGTCTCTTCTACCATGCATTGCGAGAGCAGTACAAGTCGGCAGGCGATGAGCGTTTGAGCACAGCTGTGGAACGCCTACATCTTGCCATGTTCGAAATAGACACAATTGTGGGACGAGTTATGCTCTACAAAAAGTGGAATCTATGCCCCCTTTCATTGTGAGATCAAGTTCGTTATTTCAACCCTAGCTAGAGGTACTGATGCAGAATCTAGCGCAACATGTGCTGCAACCGTTGTAGCTCTCCATATCGAGACGGCATTGGATCCTAACGCGTCTAGAATCCAGAGGTCAATATCACAGAGTCGTATCCAGAGCGGCTTCTTATACCTCCGAGAGGCTGAAAAGAGTTGGACAAGCGTAAAATGGAGCGTCAAACTTTTCGAAGGGGTACTTAGTCATCTGAGGATGTCTGTCGAGGGTGATATTGAGGGTGGGTCTAGCACTGCAGCTTATAACCCAATATACCAGGCCCCCGAGGACGAGATACCTAGGCTGTCTGACGACCCAACCTTGGCCTCCTTTTCTAATGTCAATAACTGGGATGAGTTTATCGATTCCGAAGGCTGGGTCCAGGATCTGCTAGGCTTTGACTTCTCAAGGAGTTTTTAATTCACTTTCAATATGATACACTTCTCTTGTAAGAGTTTGAATCCCCTTGCGACTCCATTTCAGCGCTCGTGCGTCTTGGGAAGAATTCTTATTATAAATTCATGTTTATATGAACCTGCAAAAATTGGGTTGATTCTCTTTCCCAGACTTTAAATAACCAAAATCAATAGCACACAATCATCTTAACCTCCAAATCGTATTTGGTGGAGCTCAAATAGCCTACATCTCCTTCAAGAGCTGAGTGTCCCGATCTTGTCAACTTGGAAAATGCCGGCACTACTACTACCACCCAGTATTCGCGGGGCCAGAATCCTTGATGCGCCTTGCCGCCACTGCCGTACATCGGCATTGCGGCGCCGAGAACATCCATGTCGAAGTGTGGCTACTTTATCCTGCAGATTATTTAGGCCGTACAGGGAGTACCTCACTGCAGCACCCGCGGCACTGCATTGGCGGCACCGACACTTTTGTGGAGGTGCTGCCACTAACCTCAGAATAGTTAATTTGAAATTTGCTGAACCACCAGAAACCAACAATTAGAGTTTGTGGATACAATGTAAGGTTACAACCTCGGGCCGAAATCCACTGCGGAGTTTTAAACTCAACTGCCACAATACGTTCCAAGTGCTGGACAGAAGTGTTGCGGCCGACTTGGAGCTTTGTATGTGAAATTATATTGCCATTGGCAACAGCATAGATTAATTGATTTCTGAGGTTGGCATCATACAATGAACGGTAGCAATACTTCCCATGCAGAAGACTCCGGCCGAGGGATAATTTTCCGCGTTGACCTCAAGTCACCTGAAGATCGAGTTCGAGAGTTCATGAATGGCTATGACGGTAGTGATGGTGTCGAAGTCAGTTGCTGGACTCAGGCATCTATTATGGAAAGACGCTGATATTTCTATAGGGCTTCGATTCAGCGCTCATGCGCCAACATCTGCGGTTCATAAACGCAACATCAACACCAACGGCGACGGTGACCTTCGAGCTGATGATTGCTCCACCTCTATGCAATCGTATGAGCAATTTGCATGGCGGGGCAGCGTCCCTTATATTCGACATGTGCACAACGATGGCTGTAGCTCCTATTTCCCGTGTTGATTTCTGGGCTTTTGGTGGCGTCTCCCGAACGTTGACTGTTACGTTTCTCCGACCAGTCAGCGTAGGTACCGTCGTGGTCATCGAGTGTGAGGTGATACAGATTGGAAAACAATTAGGTGTGTTCTGCCAGGACATTGCCAAGAGGACGCATAGTTTTGCTGATACTGTAAAACAGCTACGATTCGAGGAGTTATGAAGCGCAAGAGCGACTGGAAGGTACTGTGCACGGCAGAGCATAACAAGGCAAGGATGGATTTGGGGAAAATATGAATCTTTATAGGAATAGAATATTCTCTCGCATTTATAGATTTCACTCTCCTGAACAAGTGCTCAAAGTCACCCTACAATTTTTGTTCTCTCATCTCAATCTTCGCTCTCTCCACCAAGATCTTCTTCAGGATTTTTCCGGATGCATTTTTCGGGATGGTATCAATAAAGATTACCCCTCCTTCCAACTGCTTATAGCTAGCCAGCTTCGTAGACACCAGTTTCTTTATCTCCTCCACAGTTACCATTGTGCCTTGTGGGCTTGAAAGACGTGTAACGTATGCGCGGGGTACTTCACTCCCATCCTTACGAGGTGGAGATACACCTATGACAGCTGCGTCCACAATCTGTGGGTGTGAGAGCAGAACAGCTTCGAGCTCGGCGGGGCTGACTTGGAAGCCACGGACTTTGATGAGTTCCTAGATCGAATGCGTGAATAAATTGGAGGCGTGCTAAGAATCAGGAGGAGTACCTTCTTGCGGTCGACAATATACCACTTCTTGCTCTTACTATCGCAATATGCGATATCACCTGTATGAAACCATCCATCTCTGAAAGATGCAGCATTAGCTGTGTCATTTTCCAGGTAGCCACTTATAACGATTGGTCCTTTAACGCAAATTTCACCTCTGACGTCGTAACAGCTAATGTCCTTGCCATCATCGTCGACCAACCTTCTAGCGTAAGCATAAGATCATCTATCCATAGCGATGCATCACTTACTTGAGGTCCATGTTGCGCAACAATCTACCACAGCTTCCGGTTTCATCTCCTTCTGGCCATTTGAAGTCCATGGCAATACAAGTTGTCTCACTCATTCCCCAGCACTGGGTAAGATATGCATCCTCGTGCATCAACAACTTGAACTTGGATTGAGTGACACTGTCAAGAGGCGCTGCTCCGCAGATGGCCCACTTGAGACTTTTCAGAGAGTACTTTTGCCTGAGTGGAGACATGATGATTGCAACAATCAGAGGGGGCACCATGGGTAATTCAAGAATGCCATATCTCTCGATGTTTTGGAGAAAAGGTTCAAGATCAAACCGACGCATGACATACGTTTGTTCCCCACTTCGAAGAGGAGCTATGTGCGCCATTGGGATGGATGCTGCATGAAAGAAAGGGAGACACATTAGACGTGTTGGCTAAATATATCAGCCTCTCAAATAGTTGAAAGAAGCGGGACTCTTACCACCCATGGCTTCTTGACCACTTCGTGTACCAGCGTGTGCTGGGCAACGAGGTTATGATGAGATATGATTGCGGCCTTTGGCAGACCAGTTGTCCCAGAGCTGAATAACAATGCGGCAGTTGTCTGTTTCGCGGTCTCAACATTGTTGAAGGTAACCCAATCCCGCTCTCCCTTGTCCAGCAGTGTGAGCCATGACAGATACCCGGAAGGAAGAGGTTGTCCCAGCATGTTGAATATGAAGATGTTATTCTTTCCAATACCCCTCTGCTTGGCAGCCAAGGAAATCGGCCCAAGAAGTTCTGGTTCGGTGATAATGAATTTTGCCTTCGTTAACGTCATATGATGCAAAAGTTCGTACTGCGTATAGCCAGGGTTTGTACCGGACCAGATTCCTCCTGCGGCAATTACGCCGAGGAAGACAAGAGAATAGTAGATCTATCATTCTTGAGTTAGTAGATGTTTTAAGGAAATAGAAACGAGGCCAACATACATCATTGAAAGAATGCAAGCAGACAGTGTCTCCCTTCTCCAAGCCCGCGGCACAAAAGCCTGCCACAAGCCGCCGGATTATAGAGCGGGCCTGCCGAGCGCTTATGGAGCGGGCCGGGTTAGACGCATCGATGTATATCTGTAATGATTTAGCTTTTTCAGGCTCTATTAAGGCCCAGGCCATTCCAATGAGTTTACCGGCTTGCCAAGATCGTAAGACCGGTCATCAAACATCCACGAGAGGAGGTCTTCACCGGAAATGTCGATATGATGAGGAGATTTGAAGAACGCATCTATTTGCTGTGTCATAGTTGAAAGGTTCGACTCAAGTTATTAGAAGGAAAAAAGTCAAAGGATAAACTGTTTGGAAACTCACCGTGACGTATTTGTGTGTTGCAAATGCATACAAACAGCGGGAGGGGACAGGCGATCTTTGTAGGGATATCATATTCAAATCTCCGATGCTGGCTGTTAACCTCGGTTTTATTATTAGCAGCAAGTTCCAGCCCCTCCACCAACCCAGAATTTTGGCCTCGTGTTAAACCCACAATTGGGAGTTCTTAGCACTCGGTAACTAAGGACAGAGTTTTGAAGTTCCCACTTCATCGATGCCCCGCGATGCCCTCGGCGCCGAACCGAGCAACATGATTACTGGTTCTCATCACACCCCGCACGTAAATCTCGGCGATATACAACTGCGGCAGCTGCTTTGGAACCTGGGTAATATGCGAAAGTCTACACCCAAGTGTCACATATAACGACTTGCGTTACTCGTTTGGCAGCCAAAGTACTTCCTGCTATTGTAGGTAATGACCTTTGGTCGAAATATCACTCCATCGATCACACCTTCAGTCTTCAGTTCGTTTCATCCACACAATGATTTCTACTCTAAGCCAGAAGTTTGGTGAAATGGGTAACGAGTGGTTGATTTTTTGTGTGGCATGTATTGGGATTATAGGAATCAGCAAATTTCTCATGCTTGGGATGAGACCCAAGAATTACCCACCAGGTATATGCCAGAAGATCCCAAACACCATTAAAGTACACGATGTTGACAAAATTCAATTTTTAGGACCACCGACACTCCCTATCATAGGAAACCTACATCAATTGCCCAAGAAGGACATACATCTTGCGTATGATCGATGGGCAAAGCAATGTACGCTCCTCTCATGCACTTAGATTCAACTTGCTAAGATTTGGAAACTAGATGGCCCTATCTTCTCCTTGAAGTTGGGAAACACTACCACAATCGTACTAGCTAATGGGGATACAATAAAGAAGCTTGTTGATAAACGAAGTGCGAATTATGCCGACCGTCAGAGCATCTATATGCGGGATCTGTGGGAAGACTCTCGAATCATCATGCGAGGGTAAATACAGAATCCACTTCATCTTTCTATACTGATCAGACTTTGTCTCCTAGTTATGACGACTTGTGGAAAGTGGAACGCAAGCTTTACCACAATTTCCTGAACATAAACGTTGCTAAAAAGTACCATCCGTATCAGGTATGTAAGCTACCGTTGGATTTTACAGCAAATTTTGATCCTCTTATAGAGTTTGGAGATGACCCGATTATGTGTCGACCTCCTGCAAGACCCCGTCAACTTTTTCGCTCATATCAGTCGGGCCACGAGCAGCATCGGATCAAGCATGACTTACGGATTCAGACTCAACTCCATGGAGGACCATGCCATTAAGGAACTCAACCGAAATACTCATGGTTTCTTTGGATTAGTTCTGCAGAGCAAATTTTTAGATTGGTATCCAATCTTTCGTCCTCTGGTAAAACTCCTCCCCATCCGGTTAAATCCGTTGGCTGCAAAGGCAACAGACTTTTACCACAGAGAACGCACCCATTTTCGCAAGTTGTACCTGGACGTTAAGGCGAACATGTATTCTGAAGGTGTAATGTTGAGTAAGTCAGAATTTAAGTAATGCATGCCTTTACGCGAGGCAATAAGTACATGTGTAACTTGCTGACTTGATCGCAAGGCTTCGCGTGTGACATAGCCAAGGCCCAAGAGACTGTAAGGATAAGCAGAAAATATTATAATTCCTATTTCGGTTGGTTTATAGGTACGTGTGCTCTTGAACAATATTTCGGGTCTAGATATTGCTCTAAGCACCCGAAATATTGTTCATGAGCATAAGTATGTACCTATGAATCATATCCCGATACCCCAACAGGCTCACTGCTCATTCCAAACAAGAAATCGCTGACTCCCCGTTTATCCAGTGGAAAGGGACATCAATTGGAGACTTGCTCACAGACAAAGCTGCTTCATACATCGCCGGAATCTCTTTCGAGGGAGGAGCTGATACCTCTAGAAATACCTTGATCGGATTTATCAAGGTACGCAGCATCTTTAGACACTCTCATAGAGCTCCAAAGTATATTTGCTGACGTTGGTGAGAGAATAGGCAATGGCAATATTTCAAGACGCTCAGAAGCAGGCACAGGAAGAGATTGATCGTGTGGTTGGGCCTGATAGGATGCCGAACATGGATGACTTCGACCAGCTTCCGTTTGTACGATGCACGATGAAGGAGGCTTTGAGATGTATGTCTACGCGAATTTTAATAATAAAGGTAATTTAAGGCTGACACCTTGCAAGGGATGCCAGTTGCAATCACTGGTGCAATTCCGCACGCAACGAGAGAAGAAGATGAATTCGAAGGATACCACATCCCAAAGGGCGCCGGCATTGTCATGGCAGTGTGGTCCGCGAATAACGATACCAATCTTTTCACGGATCCAAGGGTCTTCAATCCGGCAAGACACAGTTCTAAGACATCTCTGGCCGAATCAGCGGCATCCAAGGATTACCGCGACAGAGACCAATGGACTTTTGGCGCAGGCCGCCGTATGTGTCCTGGGATCCACGTGGCTGAGAGAACACTTTTCATTGCTATCTCACGACTATTGTGGACATTTTCGATTACGAAAGACCAGGATATGGATGGGAACGAGATTTACATCCCTCCTGACGAGGTCGACCAATCTTTGGCAGCATGCCCTCCTCCCTTCAAGTAAGCTTTCAACCCCGAACTTCCAAACACCTCCCATCCCAGTAGTTGCTCATGTACGATAGATGTAAAATTGTTCCACGAGATGGAAAGCGTACCAAGATAGTGGTAGAGGAATGGGCTAAAGCGACGGCGTTGCTTGATGGGAATGGAAATTACAAGACGCCTATAATTTGATATTGTAGTTCTTAGCTACTTTTTGGGTGGTGACTGGTACTAAAATTGCTTGCTCAGGTCATGAACCTGAGCTCTACGAGAAGTTTATGGGGATATAAAAGGAGTAGGACAAAGCGTTAGACGGTTTGGCATCCGCAGTTGTGAAACTGAAGGGAAAAATTGAGGACTATTAAGGGCTACAGTAGAGGCTTCGCACAATGAGTTTGTGGACAAGACACAAGCTGCTGTGGACTTGATGGATGCAGCAAAGAAGTTAGCAGAAGAAGTCGAAGAGCTTTAACCGTTTCGTAGAGTAGATAGGCAAATACAAAGGGCTTGTTGCAGTAATTGTTCCTCGCCGCCTCCTTGGCTTGCTTATTCGTGTGTGATGTGATTGTGCATTTCCAAAATTCTGTCCCATGTTTCTAGGTAACAGTAAGCTCAAACTGTTTCTCTTTGTCAATGTTCCGATCCTCGAAGATATTTCGAAGCTTAAAATAAATAAGCCGGCATGATGCGCATCATAGCGATTGAAGGGGCTCTTGAGCAGTTCTTCACAACCAGCCGCCATTGATTGTCTATCGAGAGGTGGGGCATCGGAGCTCGACTGATAATGCAGACCACTCAATACTTAATGTCGTGTCCTTTATCGCAACAGAGAGCGACATTGAGTACAAGAAAGACTGGCATTTAGATTGTACGGACGGTGCAGAGCATTTCTTTCCGGACTCGTTTAAAAAAAATGGCAAAGCCCCAAAGTTTGAAATATGCTGGGAGATTTGGGGTGTCTCGCTAGAGCAAGGGCTCGCCAATGCTAGAAGCACTTTTGACCACCTCGACTTATGAATAATATTGTATATACCTGGGCCAATTCATACTCGAATTTTAGCCGCATTCGAGTTTATTTGAACGTAACCCTAATAAGTCGGGTTGATTAAATCGGGTTGACCCTTTCGGCAAATCCACGCTAAAAGTTCATCTGGGGAAAAGGTCGGGTTGATTAAACCCGACTTTGGAATAATGGATAGGAGCTCAAAGACCGCGGCAAATCAAACGGCTGCATCCATTGGGGGTTGAGTGGGGGTTTCTACATCAAAGCAATGGTGTCGGCATCCAAGATCTGGGTGAAGCGTGGGGACTGCTCAATCACAACTGGATTGCAGTCAGAAGTCCGATTACTGTTGCGAATATTAGCTTGCAGAAGATGATTAATGCTACGTTAGGTTGGAAGGCTTGTAGATGATGAAATTTCAAGTTATTTGATGCAATGGAGACTATTTAATGTGCAACTTTGAGGTGGAAATTTTACATTCATCCGTTTTTGAAACCGAGAACGCTTGACCCTGTACGTTGTGCCACCCCGCACTACACATTTGAACAAGAAAAGACCCCACATCACTTCACCTTCTGTGATTCGGCACAATAAAGCCTCTAAGGTCCGTCTAAGGCTCACACTTTAAGTAGCTCCTTCCTCTGCCTTCCGTTTGTCGCAGATATCAGAGTCGTCGAATTGCATGTTTGATAGCTGTAAAGCGAGAGTCTTAACGACCCGCCACAAATTTCTGCTTGATTGCCGTTGCACTTCATGTTGCATTGGGTATTGCCATCTTGAGCGAGGCCTCCACCGTTGCGGAGGGCATTATCGCAATCTGTGGTATGGGAATTAGCAGGTGGATGGATTAGAGAGGGGAAGAATGAGAAGGAATAAAGGAAGAAGATCGGAACTCACAGCATTCCTGACTCCATTCAACGCCAGCAATTTGATATCCTGCCGCAGCACAAGCAGCAATGCATGCCTCGACAGTCATAGCCGCAGCACCGCCCGGAACTCCCATCGTCACGCTCAACGTTCTTGCGGCGACGATATCCGTATAACACCCTCTATAATTCCAGCCAAGAAGACAAGAGCCTGGGGGTGGAGGTGGAGTGGTTGATGTGCCGGATGTGAAAAGCGCGATGGTGTCGGGGTATACATTTATGTTGTCGGCGTAAGAGGCGAGACTGACGCCGTTTTTTGTGATCATGTTTGTTGTTCCAACAGTGGAGAGGGTGTAGACGTTGATATTGTTAAGGGTTCCTTCGAGGGATAAGATGTTGTCTTGGCAGTTCTCAGGTCCGGGGTTGTTAGAGCATGCTGTGTCTTTGTTAGAAGAAGTTGGGAAGGGAGAAAGGAAAACGAACTGGTGCTGTAGTCATTGAAGAATGAGTAGAGGCCTGCGCCATAGATGAGGATGTTGTTTGAATTGAGAATGCGCAATCCCCATGCATTGGCGCAGTTTCCTGATTGCCCTGCGCATGACGTGGCGAAGTTTGGGTCGTTGAGTGACGCGACTACGCTGAATGGTGTTGGAGCAGAAGGAGTGGGTTGATAGTATCTTTGGTATGTCAGCTAACCCCGAGATTTTGACGGATGACTTACGGCGTTTCAGTTTGAACGAAGCCCATGAACACATTCTGCGTACCAGCAAGTTGATACTGATACAGGGTATTGTGCTCAACCGCTGTTCCAACAAGCCAGAACGTACCTGCTGTACTCTCAATGTACAGTCCTCTCCCAGAATAGATCGTGATTTGCGTATTGCTTGAGCTATCGATGTCGTGATCTGCCGTCCAAAGCCACACATTCTCCATGTAAAGATTCGAAGCCGAAGCCGTGACGTGCATCAACATATAAGCAGCAATACAGTTATTGTTGACAGCAGGATTTCCAGGTGTCTTAGGACAATTTCCAACCTGAAGGTTTGATCCAGCAAAACCACCAATCCTAATGTGTACATCCCACATCCCAGATGGAGTTCCAACAGCCGCAAGGTTCCATTCGATTGCCACAGCGCCTGCTTGTGCGCCTTGGGTGGACACAATCATATCACTCCACTCGACTTGGCCGGGTTGTCCTGCAGCCCCAACTTTCACAACGGGCTGCGGATTGTTTATGTCGTTGAAGAAGCTGCCGCTTGACATGATGATGGGATATGTTTCACCAACTATCTTTGCCCCTGGGGGTATAAGCAAAGTACTAGTGATCTTGTACGTCCCAGAATCAAAAAATACAACATCGCCTGCTGTTGTGGCACTGTTTATGATGGTTTGAAGAGCGATTGTGTCATCGGTGACTCCATCTCCCCTGGCGCCTGCACTGCGAACGCTCTGAAATGATGACAATGGTAAGCTACCATATTGAGGTTTGGATCGAGAATAATATATATTGCCGGCTAGCAAGGAAGCTGGTCTTGTAGGTGGAGTAAATGGGCCTTGGAATCGCTGTGGTCCGGTTGAGGTTGGTCCGTATTGATTGCCTTCTCCCCAGCCTGCAATCACCAAAGATCCACCTGTACCCACCAAGAGGGTTGTTCCTCCAGCTTGTTGGACAGCTACGCCGACGTTATTGATGGAGACGTTCTCGAGAATCAAGCTTCCAGCAGTGTTCGGCAACGAAGTCGTGTCGAAGGCTGTGACAATTCCAATTGGTGTGTTTGTGAAAGCACTGTCGATGATGGTAACCGATCCAACATTCTGAGCTGTCCGGCCCCCTGCTGAGATATCGATTCCTTTCTGGCAATTATTGATCTGAATACCCTGGTACAGCCAGCCCCAACTCCAAAGCTGACTGATTGCCGTTACGACATTGTTAAAGACCAGATTTCGCATCGAAAATTGTTGATTCCCAATCTGAAGGCCGATATTGCCTCCATTGAAAGTCAAATCATTCATGAAGCCCGCACTTCCACTCTCAGAAAAGACGCCAACATGCTGTGTTCCAGCTGCTGCGCTCATTTGAAAGACCAGGTTCTGAAGACTTGTCGATTGTGCCGTGGGCCAGTGAATCCCACAAAGCGACGAACTAATAGGCACATTCGAGTAATCGAAGACAAAATTGCGGACTTGTCTGAAGAAGACGTTTGTTGAGCCCCAGTTCAGGTTCGCGGTGTAATATTTATCGCCGTCGATGAAGCCGAAGCCGATGAAGCTGGCGGTTGCTTTCAAAACAGGAGGACTGTTCGGATTGCCAATCATTTGCGTGTAGTACTGATCGACGATTGATGAGGAGAGGATGTAGGTACCAGATGGGAAATAAACAACTGCTGGAGTGACTGTTGAACTTGAACAGCCTTGACCACATCGACCACCAGCATTCATGGCTGCATTGATAGCGGCAGTATCATCTGTGACTCCATCACCTAGATTAAGGTCAGAATGTGCCGCATCTGACAGCACATTGGATTCTTACCTCTTGCGCCAAAGTCCTTCACATTGCGGTACACTTGATACCCTGCAGGTCCAAATGCCGAGATGCCTTGGTGAGCAATGTTCTCGTACCAATACGACGTGTCGCGTTTGTGAAGTCCATGGCCTTCATTGCTCGAAATGAGACTTTCGGTGTAGTCTTGCAAGATGTGATTGACAGTGGATTCGACCTCAGAAATTTTAAATTGTCCGCCGCATGCGAGGGCAGACAGTGTCAAGGCTGTAATCCAGGGGGAAAACATGTTGACTGGCCTTTCTCCATTGTGCACAAAGCCTTGGGACTTTGTGGTAAATATGATTACGAACCGCTCAAATGCACGTGCAAGAAGAGGTCATTTGATAGTCATAAGGCTGGATTTTGAAGTTTCACCACCACACCACTACATCACCACACCACCACACTATCGCACACCAAGTGATTTCCTCCACTAGCGAATCACGAAGCTAGTCGGCCATTATTACGTGTAGCCAAGGGGCCACGGTGTGTCCCGCGCGTGCATTATCGAGAACGGATGTTCAGCTGCAGGGACCAAGCTGATGTCTGTGTAGGTTACTCTGTGAGGTGAAATGCGGGGAACTTCCACCGGGCGTGCCGAGATGGTGTGGACAAGCGGAAGTGGCCAGGCAGATGTTTTCGATTGAGAAATGCTGAGATATGGGTATGAATGTTGTGATGCGAGAAGGGAGGACGCGGAAAATAGATTGGGGCTAAGGAAAGGCAAGGTAAGTTAAGTTAGCATCGATTCGGCGTATCACATGACCGCCCCCCTTAATGACGTCCCGTCTACCTTAGATATCCTTTTCAATCTTCACAACAAACTTCACGACCACTTCACTTCTATGCACGAAGAAGCCGAGTATCAAAGGAGCACGCAAAGCACCAGACACCGGAATCTGCCATTTACCATCATGAGAACAAAATATGATGGATCCCTTCAGCCCAAGCCATGGCTGGCGACTCCATTTGCGAGGGGGGAGCGCCGATGGGTGGAAAGCTGAGGTCGCAGGAGACCCTTTTCTCATCCTGTGAGTCTGCAACACGATCATGAGATCCGGACACTCTTTCTCAATTCGGGGTGGTCAGTTGACGTCACGGACGAACATCTTTTTTATCATTCTTTTCTTTCCGTGTGTCATTTACTCTAGTCCAGCTGTTCCAGCATATCTATAACACGGTGTATAAGGTTGTTTGCCGTCTGCCTCATCAAATACTACCTAGCTACTAAAGAGTCTCATATCCGTTCGAGTCACGTGCCTTTGCCTTCACTATGTTAAGCACGCTCAATATCGCTTTGAAAAACACCACGAACAGCACGGTGTATTGCTACATCACTGGCCAAGCAAGTAATAGCCTCGTTATCATTCAATCAGATGGGAAGACCGTATACTATCCTTCATCCCCGACCTCAAACGGTGTGCCTCTCGCAGTCGATTGTGCCATTCCCCTCGGCGCACCAGGATCCACAACCAGTGTCACAATTCCCAAGCTCTCAGCAGCTCGCGTTTGGTTCTCATACGACACCCATCTCACTTTCCTCTTGAATATAGGACCAGGACTCGTTGAACCATCTGTCACGAACCCTTCAGACCCAAACATCAACACTCTCTGGGGATTTTGTGAGCTCACATTCAACGATTACCAACTTTACGCCAACATCTCATATGTTGACTTTGTCGCTATCCCCATCGCTTTATCCCTCACAAACGCGAGTGGCGACACGCAATCTGTTCTCGGTCTACCCACCGATGGACTCACACAAGTTTGCAACGGACTTCAAGCCCAAACCACTTCGGATGGCAAAGGCTGGTCTGGATTGATCGTGAAAAACACATCTGGAGCCATCGTCAGAGCATTGAGCCCGAATCTCGGCCAGTTTACGAACCCCTCCCTCTTTTCTGGATACTACGAACCCTACATCGACGCCGTTTGGAACAAATACACCTCCACCCCTCTCACCATCGATTCACAATCCAGCTTCGGCACCGTACAAGGAACGGTCACAGCTGGCATCTTCACATTCCCCAATGTCGGCTCTTACCCAAAACCCAGCACCGCAGACATATTCACGTGTTCCACCGGTCCTTTCCTCACTTCCTCTCCCGGGTTTGCTGCCTTGACGCCCAGAATCTCAGCAGCATTCAATCGTTCCACGCTACTCTCCCAAAGCTCTGAGCCCTCTGCTAGCAGCACATACTACCAGAATCTCATCACAAACCACTATTCACGGATTGTCCACTCTATCAACCTCGATAGGCGAGGATACGCTTTCCCCTACGACGATGTCGCACCCAGTGGAGGAGCAGATCAGTCAGGCGCTGTGTTCGATCCCAACCCATCTCTCCTCACCATCACCATTGGAGGTGGCGCCGCGACTGTGCCTGCCACAAGCTTAGATGCAACAACACAAATCAAAGCCGCATCCTTCACCACCCAGTCTGGGATCCTCACCCAGGCTACAGCAGACACAGGAGGAGGAGACAACATAGGTTGGATTGCAAACGGTGATTATGTTGGCTTCTCATCAGTAAATTTCGGCTCCGGTCAAAATGTCTTCACCGTACGCGTTGCTTCTGGTGCTGGGACTGGCATCTCTGGACTCGTGCAATTATGTATCGACTCTCCTACATCTTCTCCCATCTCCAACTTCTCCATCGCGAATACAGGAGGCTGGCAGACTTGGACAACAATCAGTGCACCGATGAGCAGTACGATCAATGGAGTGCATGCTGTGTATTTGACATTTACCAGCGGCCAGCCTGCAGATTTTGTCAATGTGAATTGGTTCACGTTTAGTTCCAATCCGCCTGTGCAGGTACTGGCAATGACGCAAGCTCCAATTGCGAAGCGACGTCTGTGGACGAGAATGAAGAGTGTTTTTAAGAGGAAGTGATTGGGATTGAACGTGTCGCTTGAGGAGGGACATTGAAGTTGCGCGCGTTTGCCATTCCGGATTGTGGAATCTATTGAGGCCTATGGATATGGGGTAGACTTTTGTCTGTGATGAAGGCACGCGTAATAGTACGGTTCATCTTCAACTGGGATCACTTACGCTTCATGACTTCAAATCAGCCAGATATCAATTTCTTTAAAGGCGTTTATAGAGTAGGGTATCATTTATTTAGTATTATAAATCCGTACTCAAATCCAGTTTCATTGTGGTTCTACCAGCCTCTCTTCTATTATACTCCTTAATTCCTCCCTGTGACGTGGGTGGGGAATAAGGACCGCACTAGCCAATTGAGCCAAAAGACTTCAATATTCCAAGCAAGTGGAATATTGCTTATTCAACCTTATGCATCCTTTAATGAGCTGCATCACGTGATATCTCAACCACGTGCTAGCGCACACATCACACTCCCTATATTCCCTTCTCACGCCGTAAACGCAGTAATAGCCTCGGTAACAAAATTAATAGTCTCTTTCGATTTGCTTGATATCGGGCTATGATTACTTGTAATCTCCTTTCTCGGTAAAGTTTTGCTTGGGATTTAAATAAATCTTAGATTTTATAAAAGGGATATCCTAAGTTTAATAAGATTTTAAATGGGATTTATTGGGATTTTAAATTAATATAAATCAAATCGCTCCAAAATTTAATATAAACTAAAAAGATAAGTAAACTAATAATATACTAATTTTATTTTTAAAAAGTTTAATAAAAGAAAATTCCCAAAAAAAATAATAAAAAATTTATATATATTCGAAGTTTAATTTCAAAATTAAAATATTTTAAAGAATAAAATTTAAATTCTAAAAAAAACGTTAATATTTTATATAAAATTTATAAGCGTATTTCAAATATAAAAAATATTTATAATATTTTTAATTAATATAAATAATATTCATAAATCCAAAAAATTTAAAGTTTTGATATTTATTATTGAAAAAACACGGATTTATATTTAATCCTATTTTCCTTTTAGTAGAGAAACCATCCCATTTTTTGTCATTTATATTATCTTCGGATTGTAAGAGTTCGGGGTATAGCAATCCGGCACTTGAAGCGAAATACAATAAAAATAGCCGTTTTTACTCCTTTTTTAAAACCGTTTATCTACTTTAAATATTTATATTTTAATTTCAAAATAAAATATATAATAAAACTTTACTTAACATTTCATAGATATTTATATTTTTAAAGTATTATTAATAAATCATTAAAATAAATGCTTTAAAAGTGGATATAAATTCAAAATTTTAGTGTTCCTATATAAATTTAAGCGAATTTGTATGGGAATACGAAAATTTTGAATTTATACCCACTTTAGATTTATTAATTTTAATAATATATTAATAATATTATGAAAATGTAAATATATATGAAATTTTAAATAAAATTTTATTATATATTTTAATTTGAAAGAAAATTATCTATAAAGTAAAGTTTTATTAGTATTTTAAAAAGGGGTAAAAACGCCCATTTTCGCTGTATTTCGCTTAAGGTGCCGGATTGCTGTGGCCGCAACTCTTACTATGATACGATTTTGTGTAATTGCGTTTCTATGAGTGGGCGATGACTACCAGGGCAAGGTCTGTTTGGTGGGTTGCCCTATTTCTATATTCGTTTAGACTCCGCTGACCCGGCGCTGCGACAAGTGAGCCTTGCAGGAAAGAGCATCTCAAATGTATATCTTTAAACTTGAACATAGAGGACTTTCCCCTTTTTGTTGACCCCAAGTTTAGGTGATCAAAGCGCACCACGATGTGGTCGCTGTCAGGTGGTGGATCGAGAATGCACGAGGGGCCTAAGTATGTCGAGTACAAACATGGTATTGATCTAGCCGGCCCTCATATATATACTGTCTAATTGCCAAAAGGAAAATTTCCGACTCACCAGAAGTGGTTGGCTACTTCAAGTAATTGTAAGCTAGTCGATTTTATATTTACAACTTGATACCCCTCCTCCTCATTCCTTGATATATCTTCAGAGGAGGGTCGTTCTCGACGTCGTTTCACCATGAACGCTTTGATAGGATCCAGCTCCTTTCCTGCCGTTGAGCAGTCTTCATCTTATCAAGCAGTATTAGTTGATAATGTAATACTCTTAGTGACCTTCGTCGATGAGACACAATCTCTCACAAATAATCATGACTTCGACTCGTACTCAGAAAATGGCGACTCCCCAGCTGCTGTACCAGAAGATACCCCAATCTCAACTTCAACGAGCCATTTTACTCACAATGAAGCCTCTCATTCGCCATTTAGCGATCAACAAAGACGCACCTACACTTCCTCGATCAGCGCTTTCATGGGACCATTCAAGCCCTCCTATCCTCGAGCCTCACCACCAAGTATCACTCCCAAGACTACCTGGCCTTCCTCATCATCACTTCTTGCTATTACCTTCACCTATTTCATCCACACCAACCACACTTCTTAATCATGACACGTCTAGCCACAATTTCAATGAGGGTCACAGCACATTCAGAGAAGCTCCCAACCCTATCTCACTGCCCTCAATCTATCTATCAAAACCCGTCTAGCCGTTAACCGACCCCTCAGAAGCCCGCCTCCTCCGTCATTTTGTCCAAAACCTGGCCATCTGGGTAAGCGCCAATTGATTCCCCGTCGAAATTCTCATTGAACTATTCAGCTCGACCTCTGTGATCCCAATCAACACTTCCAAGTCGAGGTTCCTCGTAGAGCAGGAACGTGCCCAATCCTCTTGAATGCCATCTTCGCGCTCTCAGCTCGGCATTTAAACTTGACAGGAGACTATGACTCCTTTGCCTCAAATAGGTATCATCAGGAATGTTTGAAATACCTGATTCCTATGCTGAACAACACTGCCACTATCTCTAACGAGACCCTTTTTGCTGCAACCATTATCTTGAGGGTTTTGGAGGAGATAGATCGTGAGTATTCGTCTATTGTTTTTGTTTGATTCCTGCGGGGTCGGATTGTGAGCGAAAGTGCGGACCCCATGATGGGAGGATGGTGTTAGAAACAGACCTCCAATCCCACATGCTCGGCATCCAAATATTTGTCAACTCACTCTTCGCCCATCCCATTCACATCTGAACCCGCTTTCTCCTTCTCTACCTCAAACGCAGAACTCACTAGCGACAGCCTCCTTTTGGGTTGGATTGAGACAAAGAGATTTATATGGCAACCATCCTAAACCGATCCGTACAGATAAACCTTGAACACTGCGTCGTGGATCGCAGTACATCGCCTACGAGCGATTTCGGGTGGGCAAATAGAGCGGTGGTGCTTTGTGCGCATCGGATTATACAATCGCTGGACCCCACCCGGCATGTTCACTGCTTCGATGGGGATTGCTATCTGTGAGTATAGTTTCCTGCCCTTCTGTTCAAAGACTTGTTACTAATTAAGATGCGGGTGGCGATCGATTCGAAGACCGTTTCGACCAGGAGGCACTTCTCGACATTCTCATCAGGACCGAAAGGGATCACGCTCGACCAACAGCCGCGGTGCAGAAACAGCTCAAGGAATCTTGGGGTTGGACGGAAGAATGAGTACCTGAAAGAGCTCATTCCGGAGATGACTGAGCAGCTATGTGTCCATTGTCTCTGCTCGCGTCGCGTGCGGCGTTGCACTTTCGAAAACGAGGACCAGCTTCAACAACAACTAAAATTTAACTTTAATCTTGCTCGTGTTTCACCCTGCTTATCTAAAATTTCAAACGAATGTTAGTTGCAATTCGTTCACTTCAAATGATGGGCAGCTGAGGTTGAAGTGGTGGTCCAGCGTGAGGCCTCAACAAGAGAATTGACATTACTATACTTCTATTCACTTTCGACATCATTCCGCCACCACTGCGACTTGTAAGCCAATCTTCATGTCTTCGCGACTACCCTGATCCTTCTGGTCACCTTCCTCTTGTTTATCATTCTCCTCCTCATGATCGCTCCGCTCTTCCTCCACGACTTGTAGCTCCCCTCTTTTCGTTCCGTACTTGATCAAGAGCTGCGCTATTTTGAATTCTCCCTCGCCCTCTGCTGCGCCCAAAACAGTCCAGTATTTCCCACAGATCAGAGGCATATTTACATCCGCTCCACACTGTCCCAACAGAAACCCAACGATTTCGTTTCTCCACGACTTGATACTTCCACAAATCGCAGCAACTAACGCACTCCCATATTTCCCATATTGCAATTGCATATTTACTTCTGCGCCCTCTTTTACCAAAAACTCGACTATCTCATTCTCTCCCCCTTGCGCAGCAGCAGCTAGCGCACTTCCCCACCTCCCTTGCAATCGCATATTCACCTCTGCTCCCTCTTTTACCAAAAACTCGACTATCTTTTTCCCTCTCCCTTGCGTAGCAGCAGCTAACGCACTCCCAAACTCCCCACATTGCAATTGCATATTCACTTCTGCCCCCTCTTTTACTAGAAACTCGACTATCTCTTTTGTTCCCCCTTGCGTAGCAGCAGCTAGCGCACTTCCATACCTCCCTTGCAATCGCATATTTACCTCTGCCCCACCCTCCTTTACTAAAAACTCAATTATCTCCTTCTTCCCCGCCCGCGCAGCAGCAGCTAGCACACTCCCATACGTCCCTTGCAATCGCATATTTACCTCTGCCCCGCCCTCCTTTACTAAAAACTCAATTATTTCTTTCCTTCCCTCGGACGCAGCAGCAGCTAGCACACTCCCATACGTCCCTTTCAATCGCAGATTTACCTCTGCACCCTCTACATGAGGCGGGGTGCCCATTGACGTCTTTGGGCACCCTAGTTTGGGCCTAGCTCGCCGGATCGGGGTTAGCGCTTCCGTCAATGGGCAGCGTCAATGGGCGGTGTAAGAATTGCACGTTGAAAGCTTAAAATAACGTCTGATGAATAGCTATATAGTTGAATCGACTATAATAAATACATATTACGTGCCAAATTAAGACCGGGTTTCTTAGACGCAAGTAGGTGGGGTCTAGGGTTGGCTCATTGTCGTCGTTGCTGACAGTTATAGTGGACTGAGGCCAAATTTCAGGCAGAAACCGGAAAATGGACGACTTCGAGTATAACTCAGATTATAAGGTGTTGATTTGCAGAGAGTATAAGTAGGCCGTTAAAAGACTCAAAAGACACTTAAAAGATGCTCATAAGTTGAGAACAAAAAAGGAGCAGTAGTTAATCTTGGACTAGTATAGCTCGTTGGATTTGTTACCGCCTAAGGACGTTCGATAACCACCGTATAATTGCGCTCTATTCGAGGCACTAAGAAAGCCATTAAATGGATGGTACTATTCTAATTCGAAATGTAGTCATATATCAGTTAATTACAAGTCTATGCGCGGGCATTGTAATAAGGAGCATAGCTGGCAGGTTAGTAAAGAAGAGTCGACCCATTAGACTAAAGTCAAAGTGCAAACGTTTTTCGGGGTTGGATTTTAACGATATTTTATTGTGAAATGCTAAAAAGAGACTTCTTTACGAGTAGAAGCAATAGAAGCAATAGACGACGATGAAAATGCCGCTATCCGGGATCAATTGCTACGGGAATTCAACGAAATCGACGAGCGGGACACAAAACGGCTTGAGATTGCAGATTTTAAGACGGAAAAGAGCGATAATACTAGTTAGTAGAATTTTGTGCAATAGCGACCGCACTTTGGCGGTCGCAACATTAGACGTATTACTTATGCAAATAGGTTATTAGACCGGAAAGACAAGCAGTTTTAGCGCGTGAGCGAAATCGTCGATATAATGATTAAACGTGCCGTGGATGGGCTAAGCAATTTGCACGACGATACTCTATATTGGCTACGAACGGCGAACTCGATTAAGAAGGTTGAGAACCGGTTTATAGTGCGGTTGTAGAACGAGGATAGCTTAGACCGATATATTGCTTATCTTCGGCGTTTTACTTGCTATTTATTACGAGTGTACGTAGCGCAGAAAGAGAGGGAGAGTTGTAGACGTGATGAAAGTGAGAGCGGGGATGAAGGGTTGGTAAACGACAATGAAAAGGCTATTGTAGACGACGTTAAAGAAGATGAAGAGGGGGATGAGACTTAAGAGGCTAGTGATAATGGAGAACTTGATGTGATGAGAAACTGCTGTGAACTGACAAAATTCAGCCTAAAATAGAAATAGCTATTGCAAAATATGCTCGAGTTATTGGAATCCGGAGAAGACGAAGACACTTAAGTCCAAAAGATGAGTGCGCTTATAATATCTATGATTTTATAGAGTTTAAAAGGCTATAATCGATTTAATAGTCCTATAATTCATTTTGCGGCTGTTTTAAGCATTATAAAAGACGAGAATCGCTTGAGGCGTAGTGACGAATATTCATATATACTCGCTGGATTCATGTATTGCGTCCGGGTTTTATTTATTGAGTATATACTCCCAGTAGTTACGAGGGTAAACCAGATTATAATAGACATCGACCGATTTCTTGAATTGCGGAAGAAATATCTCGTAGTTAAAAGCTATAGTCTATGCAGTTTCTTAATTAAGATGTTGGGGTATAATAAGATAATGAGCATACAAAAGATCAATTAGCCCAGTATTATTTAAACCCGGTTTAAGACGAATCGTTCGGATGGTAATATCTTGGAATTTCATGGGAAGCCACTACCGATTAAACGGTTTAAAGATGCAATTTACGATATAGTTCGAGAGGCCGAAAATATTTTGTGGCAAGATTTAATGTGAATTGCGCAAAAAAAAGACCGGTTTAAAATTAATTTAAATATAATCTAAAATGATTTATTATTAGTTGCACGAAGTGCTTTATAAGTAACAAATAAAGTTAATAAAATGAAAGATAAGAGAGAGTAAATAATAAATCAAATGTTGAAGGCTCTAAAAGACTAATAGTTATAAAATCGAAAGAAAAACACTTGGCGAATAACGAGAGTTCGCGAGTATAAGCAATTATTAAAGCGAATTAAAGAATTGTCGCTTACTTTAAAGTATAAGGGCGGTAGTCTATTAAATCGCGGAGAAGAGATTACGCTTATTCGGTTCCGTAATAAACTTCTTTAAGAGCGTAATATATATGTGATCGGCGGACGAATTGCGTATATTACGCGGTATTATAAGTCTTAAGCACTCTTTAGTGAGGCTAAAATTATCCCACGATTTCTTTTATAGCAAATAAAACAAATTTGGGCCATATATTTAATTTACGTGTAACTATTTTCAAAGACTTTAAACTAGAAAATAAACGGATTCCCTCGGAGTAATTATCTTTAGTATAATAAGTATAATTTATAGACTCGCGAGCACTTAATAAAAGTTTTAACCCAAGAAATCGCTATTCGATTAAAAATACGGTTAATTACGCAAAATTATCGGAATATAATTATTAAAATAAACCGCGAATATATCGGAGTCGAGTTTCTTAAGGATCTTCTTACGATTAAGGATATATCGCATAAAGATACTGATATCGTTGTAAGTATTATAGATTTTACCGCTACTCATAGGAAAAACATTGCGGAGCGGTATAAAGTGCGTGGTAATATTATCCGCAATTTAAGTAATAAAAGTATTCGGATCTTTAGGGCTATTGGCATATAATGGCACTAACTACTAAAATTAAATAGCAAAAAGCTATCCCTATCCGCGAAGTATTACCGTAGTTTGTCGTATAATACTCCATTAGCTAGTCTAGTTCCTAAAAGGTCGAAATTACCGTTGGGAAAACCGTAGCCCGTGGTTTTTACTCCGCCGCTGACTAGTGTATCTCAGCCGGGGTTATTAACGCTATTGAGTTCTAATTTGTCCGAGTATAAATCACTCGAGTTAGAGCTAATAGCGTTTCTTAGTCGGCCACGGGTTGAAATAGCAACGATTAGGGTTTTACTACTTACCATGGTCCCAATTTACTCTAGAGAAGAGATTTATAACGGACTAAAGAAAGTACTCAATTAAAAAGAGCCCGAGTTCCGTTCGAATGAATAGAAAGAGGCTGTCTTTATTGCATTGGATTAATAGACTCCATTAATTGTAGTGTTACCCACTGGAGGCGGTAAAACGCTGACATTTACACTTCTAACTATACTTCGGGACTTAAGTATTAGTATTGTAGTAGTACCGTTTAATGTACTCGAGAAGGACTACGTACGGCGGCTTCGGCTTGCCTATATCGAGCATGTCGTTTAATACTATGGAGAGACGCGGTATGCCCCCGTAGTAGTAGTTAGCGCTAATCGGGCAATAACGACCGGGTTTATTACGTATGGATCGATACTCCGGAAAAGAAAACTATTACGTCGTATAATGTTTAATAAATATCATTTTTCATTTACAACTAGTGATTACCGGCCTAAGCTACGGCAGCTCGATCATTTTTAAGTGCTCCAATGCTTTATAATCTTACTAACGACTATACTCCTATTTATTTGATTAGATGAGTTGCGAGAAGTAATATACATTTCCGATTTTCGTTTGATTCGTATAAGTATAGTTCGGGCCAATATCCGATATATAGTGCGGCGATATCCCAATAAGAGTATATTGAAGCTCGTCAAAGAAATGGCACGATTACGGCGTTTGGGACCGAGAGAGCGTAGGATTTTCTATTGCAATAGTCGAGATAAAACGGAAGAAGTAGCTAAAGTTTTAAGTTGTCCGTACTATCATTCTATAGTCGATAAAAAGGATGCAGCTATTGAGTAGTAATTACAGGATGCGGGTTTTATAGCTGCAATTAAAGCACTTAATACTAGTGGAGATTATCCTAAAATCGTATATATTGTGTATATTAGTGTCTCGTACGGCATAATCGACTTTGCACAAGAGATTGGGCGTGGTGGACGAACTAAAGAGGACGTTGATTCGATTATTCTATTTGAAGATGCCGAATCCCAGCGGCTCGAGAAGTAAGACGTTGCAGAGTTGACGGTCGACGAGCTTACTATATAGCGGTTTATTCAAACACGGGAATATCGACGTTTTACTATGAGTAGCTATTTAGATAAGGAAAAGTAGACTTGTAAAGAGGTTGGCGGACGGCTATGTGATTACTGCGGAGGGGGTGTCGCTAATTAAACTGCTAGGCAAGTTCGAGTAGCTAAGGAGTTGCAATAATTTGAGGATAAAATAAATGAGGTTCAACGGCACTATAAGTTCTACTGGGCAATATATGGGCCGAGTGAAGCAAAGTATTCGCCCGTGGAGTGTACTCGGATAAATGGAGTGAATTTGGAATAGAGCGAGTAGTTACGGGATGGGATTCGTCTCGATCGGCGGTGTCGCGATTGCTGGAAGTGTGGAATTAGCTAGTAGATTTGTAAAGGGATCGAGAATAAGTAAGTATGCCAATAGAGTAGTGTTGCGGCGCGTTTATGGCTCAGCTGGTTTTATCTTCCCCATGGGCAGAGAGCACTCGCGGAAAGGGGCTATCGAGGCCAGAACATTATCGCATATCGGAAATGGCTTGGTCTTCGGGCTCGACAGAAAGTCTAAGGGGCTATTATCAGCAACGGGATGTGGCTCTACCTCTTATGTGAGGGCGGTTTTT
>FJOG01000117.1:0-19638 GCA_900073065.1 Phialocephala subalpina
ATTAAAATCCCGTTATCCGCCGCTTTATTGCGGAGCGGGAGAAATGGAAGCGCTATTTCCAAGGCATGGCGACACGGCAGCCCGAGTACCGGATCATCGGCCGCGCGATCTTTAATACTTAGGCAGCGGCTAAGAACTGCCCTTCTTAAACACCTTTAAGACCGGCGGGATCTAGAACATTCGATCGACGAGATCGAGCGGTAGCTCTCTAGGTTTAAGCTTAGCTAGGACGTAAAGACCACCTTAAACGAGAACGATGAGATGCCCTTAATCCAAAAGCGCTTAGCCGAGACGATAATAACGCTCTTAAAAATAACTATAGAAGAAGAGAACCACTACTTGTTTCCTTTGCTTAAGGGAGCGGAGCTTACCGTTCGAAAAGCGTACCTACAAGTTTGCTAGTCCGGGAGACTTGACGAAGCACTTCAAGCGGAAGTATTTGGCCCACATTAAAGAAGGGGATCGGCTTAAGTGCAAGGTCTATCGAATGGGGCTATAGTACAAGCAGCATCTCCAGAATCATGTAGAGAGCATCCACGGAACCGTTTCCTAATGCCTTGATGACGTACTAAGCAGCATAGCTAGACAGTTTGGATTTTGCCCTCTCTTTTCGTTTTCGCGCAGTTAGAGGTCGGTCGAGTAGGACTTTTGCGCCAGCCAAGAGATTCAATGCCGAGTCTTTGCGGAAGGGCAGGTTTTATTTATAGGCAAGCAGCATTGACCTCTCGACATTTGGGCAAAATCCTAGCACAATGGCTTTCATTTGAGTGCTGCTTGTTTTGTCAACTCAAGAATATCTCAGACACGCGTTTGCCTTCATCCGACATCTGTTTTCACAAGCACGAGCAAATATTAAAGAAAGCTCTCAGTATAGGCAGTCGCCCAAGCTGGCGTAAGACTCAAACCATTTGCTTTCACATCCACAATCATTTCTCAGTAGCCCTCGCCGTCTTCTTCTTGGAGAATACGGTTGAAATCCTCGCCAGGAAGAGCAGTATCACGTGCTACTTTCCACAGTTGGGTATTCTTAAAATATCGAAGCTTTGATATGAGTTTCTATAGTTTCTGGGGCTTCCTATTTCAATCTCGCTGCCGCTTCTTTCAGTCTTCTACATAGCGTGAGCCTGAGTTGGGTGGAAGCAACTGCGAATTCTGCTGGTCTGAACGAAGAAAAGTTAAGATATCACATTTGTCACTGCACACATGTCACCGTTTTGAGAAGATAAGACATTATATTCAAGAAAAGGCTTCAATTGACTATATAGATCCAAACTCCGACCCATGCATGTATGCTATACAATGATGACCATCATATTCTGCATACTCCATGTTCCTGTCCAACCATTCTAGTAGATGTTGACCGCAACTGTCAGTTGCTTGGGAAAGACTGCATTGGTGGTGAAAAGGGCTATGGAAGAGCTATATATACACAGAGGGGAGGGGTACCCCTCCCTACCCCCAGGAGGACCCTGAAACAGGCCGCGTGTAGGCCGCGTTCTCAACTGACAGCAACTTTCTTGGGCTTCTGCGACTTCGGCGCCACAACATGAAGAATACCATTCTTCAAAGTGGCAGTAACAAAGTCCTGCTCGACCCGCTGCGAGAAGGAGAAGCTTCTAGCGAACTCTCCGACCTTGCGCTCAGCGACCCAGTACTTGGCTCTTGGCGTCTGGACCTGCTCTTGTTGAGGAGCAGTATCGTTGGAAACGGTAGCTGTGGTTGCTGGGGTGGCAATTGGGGCATCAGCCTCATCGTAGTCATCTTCGACAGTTGCGCTGTGGGATTTCTCTGATGAGGTTTCGGCATCCTTGGAGAATTCGGGCTCAGTGTGAGCGGCAGCGGCAACTGGTGCCGTGGTGGATGGGCGTTCAGTCTTGCCCTTCACAACGATGGTTTGCGCATCAGAGAACTCGATGGAGATGTTATCTTGCTCGAGACCGGGAAGTTCGCCGTAGAGTTCATATGCCTCTGGAAGTTCAGCGACGTCGAACTTTGGTGTGAAGGTTTGTTGTCTGGCGTGGCGAGGACCGCAGGACTTTCGTTGAGGTTGATCGAGCTCAGAGAGCAGTTGGAGGATGTTGGCCTCTGGAGAGAGGTAGGCTTGAGGGAAGAAAGGCATGTTGGCTGTAAGTGCTGGGTGAAGTTTTAAACTTGTGAAGGAAGTAATGGTGGGAAAGTGGTGGGGAAGCTTGAGTGAGGATGAATGTGTGTTCTGAAATGATGAAAGGAAATTTCCAAGGGTTCTGCACTAGCAATATATACCCAAAAGTCCTACTTAGGCACGCTGAACACGCAATACTGTGATCGCTTCTCGAAGATTCCACGTGCTGCTATCAACTTCGTGATGCTTCCAGAAGCAACGAGCTTTACCTCGTAAGCTCTTGATTTATCAGAGCGTGAACTAGCCCCTTTTTCGATTTCAAATCGAGACACGGACGGGAATGGCTTCTGAGCACCTTCAGCAGCACATCTCATTGTTTCAGATCATGGAATTTGAAGAGCAGTCTGAGCACTTACACCTCTCTTCGCTTTCTTGTTATGCTTCCTCGCCTGCCACCCAGACCGAGAGAACATGAAGGGTTCGCAAATGTACGGAAGGGGGTGGACAAAATTCGAGAGACCTACAGGGGTTATTCTGCCACTTTGCTAGTCTATATACAGTAAAATATTAGCGCCGCTTTATCTTCGGTAACGTCGAGTCTGCGATCAGGTCCAAAGCGCTGCTGTAGAAAGTCATAGAATATATAAAAGCGGCGGCATAATTATTCACCGCCTTGGTCTCTTGAATTTTGTCTACCCCCTTCTGTACTGTACATGTACGGCTCTCATCACCCCCCTTCGCTACTTAAGCTATTACCTAAGCCTTGTAAGCCTTTAGCCCGCAAGTGTGCCTGTCCTGTGCTAGAGCTCAAATCGTACGATGTTTTCGGACTGTGTGACTGTGTCCCGCTTTGCATTGCAGGTGCATTGCAGGTGCATTGCAGGTTTCTCTTATCTTGACCAATGAGGGACCCTTGAGCCTTCACACCAGGTGGCAGGTTTGACGCCTCAGCATTCAGTCTTTGGTCGAAGCTACTATGCAAGTCTTCAGCTTTAGAAACATGGATTTGCCTGACGTGTCCGCATTCTAGGGGTGGGTCGAAAGCTATACCCCAAATCAGGCGTCCATTTGTCTTTTGAGTTCACTTGGTTCCGAAATTTTCATGGTGTTGCTTCATCGAGTTTTTTTACTTGGCTTTGGATCTACTTTGCTGCGCCCAGTTTACGACAGTGATAAGTAGCCACATCATGGCGGATCAAGCGTCCAGGTTAGCAGCGAACATCGAGGAAGCGCAGGATTTTACCCCCTCCGACTCACTTGGCTCGGGCGCAGACAGTGAAATGGATCCCACATCGAGAACCGAGCCTTTTGACGAAGCTAGAGCTCCGCAAAGCGGTGCAAATCCTTTCCAGGCCGGCGATTCTAGCGGCACAAAGGACTTAGCTGGAGAGAAGTCGCAAGACAGACAACCGATCTCGGGGGCTGTCGCTGCTGGAGGAGTAGCTGGAGAACCTGTTTCCAGAGGTCCGTCAGAGGAGAAGGAAGCTTTGAATGCGACAAAGAGTACTGGGGGCAATAGGGGAGACGATGCTATTCTTGCCACCGCTGCAACGACTTCCGAAGGGTTGAAACGGGAGGCGAATCTGAACAGTATCTTCTCCTCAGAAGCCAACGATGATGGCGGCACTTCTGCGCCGACGACAAGCAACCCAATAGGCTCCCCATCTGAGCCTGGACCTTCGGGTAACGTTCCAGAGAATAATTACTCCAGCCATAAAATTGACAGTGGCGGAGATATTGATGAAGAGGTGGCGGTCAGTGAGCGAGACCAGAAGCTGCTCGAAGCTGCCAAGTCTGGAAGCGCAACAGATATTAGAAACTGGCTGGAGAAAGGAGCAGACGTTTTGGCCAGAAACCAGGAGGGTGAAACGGTACTGTATATCGTTCTCGGACGCGAGGACCTCGAGGACAACGACGTACAGATCGACCTATTTCTTGAAATATACAAAAAGAAAGGGCTTAGCATTAACGTCGAAGACGGTGAAGGGCGGACACTGTTGTATGCGGCAGTGAACAGGGCAAACGCATTTGGTCCAGCAACATTGGTGTCGAAGATTCTTGATGTTCCAGGAGTTGATCTCGGGGTGAAACAGAAAACAGGAAAGACAGCACTCTACCAGGCCTGCTACTTTGGCAATCTCGAGGTCGTGAAACTGATCCTTGAGGCTAAGGGTGGTGTGGCGCATTTGGAAACCACAAATGATCAAGGGTGGACGCCCTTCCAGGTAGCGTGTTCGGAGGGGGAGAAGGACGTGGTCGAACTGCTGCTCCCTTCGGACCCCCTTTCTTCTTCATACCGTGCCGCAATCTCCACAAAAGACCTCGTTGGACGAACGCCTCTTCACGTTGCGAGTTTGGGAGGAAAGGACGCTGCAGTAAAAGCCGCTGGGAAACGATCCGCTGTGATAAAAAGGCTTCTGTCGACCCAGAGGAGTTTGATCAATGAGACAGACTGGAGTTCCCAAACCGCATTGCATTTAGCCGCAAAGGCAGGCTCAACGGTGGCGGTAGAAGCGCTGCTTACACCATACGACGGAATTGAAAAGCAAATAGACCTCAATGTTGTTGACCGTGACGGCCGAACGCCCCTTCATCTCGCAGCTTCTGAAGGTCACGCCGATGTGGTAACAAAACTTCTATCGATACCCAGCACTTCGATTAACCAGCTGGACTCGAAGTCCCAAACTGCATTGCATCTGGCTGCCAAGGTTGGCGCACTGGATGTGGTGGAAAAATTGCTCAAAGAACACAAAGAAAATGCAGAGCGGATAGACCTCAATGTTGTCGACCGCGACGGGCGCACAGCATTACATCTGGCTGTACAACGTCTAGCAGAACAGGATCTAGCTCTCGACCTGGAAATTGTTCGGGAACTCGTCGGCGCAAAAGCGAAAATCGACGTTGCCGACTTCGAAGGTCGCACAGCGTTGCAATTGGTAGGGAGAAGTGAGAAAGACACGTGCCAGAAAGCAATCAGGATTATTTCAGGCGCTTCCAAGGAACCTGGAAAACGAAAAGAATTATTCTTAGGAGTTATTGCCAATGAAGAACGAGAAACAGCGCGCGCTCGTCTTCTCAAGAATTTGGAACGAGAGGGCTTCACAAGCTGGGAAAAACATCACATCGAGAAAGAAACAGAGCTGATTGGGATGATGATTCCGTCTCAAAAGACCACGCAGGCTGCTATTCTGAAGAAATCTCAGGAAGTTCACGAAAAGCTGAAGGGGAGTCTGCCTAAGGATAGCGACATGAAGAACTCTAGCGCATTGCAATTGGCAGCGTATTTCGGATACGCTCATCTTGTGTACGTTCTTCTAGTGTATAGCAGCAGTAGTTGGAGACAGTTCAAAGAGGACTGCAATTCTGCCTTGGAAATAGCCAGAAAGGCTAGCGACGGAGTGTCAGATAAGGCCCGGGACACGACAAGCGGCAATTATATGAGAAGCCCGAGTAGGGACCCTCAACCCGAGTCAGAGAAGACGGATGAGACACAGGAAAGGAGCCGGAGAAAACGAGATTACGAGCATGTCAAAGATCTCTTGTACGACCCCCCTGTTGAAAACGATAACCTTGTGCGGGGCTGGTCAGATGTGGATGATTTGGACGAGAAATCACTGGTTGGGGATGCCACCAGGCATGAACTCGCTGAACAATCCGACGCCACTATTGTTGACTTTCATGTAGTCACAGATCCGAAAGGGGGGACCGTGTGGATTTTCTTCGCAGGACTCGCTCTGTCTTGGATGTTGTTTATCCTGAGTCCAAGTCAACCCCCCAAGGAAGTAAAGCCTTAGCCAAGGGTACAGGTGCGGGGAAAGAGAACA
Source organism: Phialocephala subalpina (assembly GCA_900073065.1). Taxonomy (NCBI): domain Eukaryota; kingdom Fungi; phylum Ascomycota; class Leotiomycetes; order Helotiales; family Mollisiaceae; genus Phialocephala; species Phialocephala subalpina. The sequence continues at coordinate 5,926 of FJOG01000117.1, forward strand.
AAAAGATTGAAGACAAGAAACAGCCCGAAGTAGATTCTGAAGAAGAACCCAATTGCGGGGCGGTGAAGATTATGGCGGCCGCCCGGAAGGAATACGGAGAAGCAAACAGGAGTACGAAGGCGAAGGCTGAAACCTTATACACGGAAGAAAATCTCCAATTTAGGTGGATACATCTTTCTGGGAATGATGTAAGTGAGTGTCTAGAGTGGCAGACTAACTCGACTAATCACGTGGAAATAGTTTCGATGGATGATGGTAAGACTGCTGGTACGCTGCGGCCGAATTTCAAAATTAAAATATGTAACAGGATTTGACAAAGAGAGTGATCCGAGAGGGCAAGAAGACAACGGCTCGAGCAGAGTTCCGGCAGTTGGCTGGGTTCCTTCGCCAAAGCGTACATGAAAGACCTGGGTTAAAACCTTGCATGTTACCCTCTTGTATTGTAAGTAATTTCAATTGCGTCGAACCTTGCAATTACGTCAAAGGGGGGATAAATAACACACGATCACCACAGAAGGACCACATGACAAGAACTCCCAAACCTGCACCAGCTTCCCAGACGTCTAGAACCCCGCAAGATTGGTCGAAACTAGCTTTATATGTAGGTCGAATATCCAAGAGTGGTTTTCACCGACTAATTTGTGCAAAGATGCCCTATGTAACTTTCGCATACCACCCTACAACAGATACAGATACGGAGCCAGAGCCAGAGCTCCCGAAGCAAACTCAGGATGACAAAGTTTGGAATATACCGCACGAGTCACGAACTTTGGATGAATTCTATTATCATTCTGTAAATGACATAGAAACTCGAAACAAGGATCAGGTTGTGACCCGCTATATTGACACGTCAAATATGAGCACTCCTGAGATCCCTACAGGGAACATAGCTATTCTTCGGGTAGATCATATCTGGATATGGGTCATTGATCAGAGTAAGTTTTGGATGTTTAACTATACGTCAAACTAAAACTATGAACAGAAACAATTATCACTTCCTCAACCAAGCGCGTCGATACTAGAGACGACCCAGTGCTAGAGGGCATATACAGTCATCTCAAAGAAGCGAAGGGCAAGGAAAAGGGTCAACCCCCACCTACTTCGGTCGACGACATGAGTAAACTCGTCACAACTTTCTGTATTGAACAGATTGACATAGACAGAATTGGAGAGATGGAGCTTTCAGCTCGTCAAATCTTTGCGAACACAATTAGCAAGAAAGTAATTCAGACCCCTTATTCTTTATTGACTCTCATGTTGTTTTAAATTTGTTCTGCATCAAGTTCTAATATATGGCAGGCCGTTGAGGACTTCAACCTGTTCGGAAAATTTAGGACTAAGATTGGGACTAAAGTTGAAAGACTGCGTGTGCCAGAAAAGAAATTATCGAAGAAAACCGACGCCGACCAACGCAAAGAGCAGATACAAGACTATGAAGCTATCAGGGAAGCCACCGATCTACTTCATGAAGTCAAAGATATACGGGACGAGCTCAACATTCTCAACTACTTGCTCACGCAACAGCAAACGGTATGGGAGAAACTATTGGATCTATCCGTTAATGAATACGGTGGAATTACTTGGAACGACCTTTCTCGAAAAGAAACAAAAAGATGGAAAGGGCCTGGACTTGCTCTCAAAGACATCATCGAGATGGACAAAGTTGCACAAAGCATCCAAGACTCGGTGCGTGGTGTTCTCCCCATAGACCCATTGCTATGCGCTGACCTGGGCAGGTGAACTCTGTGTTGGCCCTGGAGCAGAATGAAGCGAACCTCTCGGAGGCCGAAACATCCAGAGAGCTGTCCCGCCAAACAAAGATACAGGGTGATACTCTGATGGTCTTCACAATCATTACTATCGTCTTTGTAAGTGGATGCCAGTTTCGGCTCAAGATCTTCCCACAAGTAGACTCGACTGATGATTCGAAGCTCCCTATGTCATTCCTTGCCTCCTTATTTGCATTGAATATCACTAGCTTCCCCCACGTAGACGACACCTTAATCTATGAACCAAGATTCATATTCTCGATAATTTGTAGGTTCAAAGTCGACACGAAGAAGGCACGAAGGTACTAATGACACGTATAGTTACTGTTTCGGGTGTTATTGCTCTTCCGGTCATTGATTACGCCAATAAAAAGTGGTTGCTCAGAGGGATCAAACATTTGTGTGGGCAGGATCAACACGAGAAAAAAGAAGACAAACCGACTCCCACCAGTACCAATTCCACTGACTGCCAGAGCGGTAGAGGAAGATTTTGGAGGTCTTTAAGCCCTGCTTCAAGTTGCTGTTTTGGCGATGAGGAAAAGGGCCAACCTCATGAGGGACGGTTTTCCATTCAACAAGCAGCTGGTGAGCTTCGCGAGAAGGGGCGTCCCGGATGGGTTGCATATCGATGACCAAGGACGCATTTGGACCGGAGAGTACGAGGGCGTTGTGGTGAGAAGTCCAAAGGGCAAAGTTTTGGGTGTGTTCAACGCGAAGTACTTTGTGAGAGGTGATCAAGAGGGGACGGCGGTGATTAAGGAGGCGAATTTCGCGCTTGCTGGAGATACCCTTTCTGTTATCTGTGTATAACCTGTGGACTGTGAAGTTGAATGACGTGCTGGTGAGTCCGGCTCGATTTGAGTTATGAGCTGTGATGTGGTGATGGAGAGATGTAACGAAGGCAACAATTTTTCAGGATCTTTCTGAAGTTTACAGCTCCTGTCGGCCTCCATCCATGGGGTAGTGGAGCTCACTGTGCCATTTTGCCATCGGCGTCGGCTCCCTCCAGCGACGATTTATAATATAAAAAACGCTTGGCGTCAGCAACACCCCGCACCCCGCCACCATATGACTCCGCGCTTATCTTCTTGATATCTCTTCAGCTGCGGAAAAGTAAAGTCGCCGTTTGGATGCCTAAACGATTGGGACCTTTTGATTAGCCAACACCCCTCGCAAAACGCCCTTCGTCAGACATCAGTTTAAACGTGCTGTTTCGTTGTACCTAAAGGGATATATACATCCGCTAAAGGGATATATATATCCGTTAGCGCCTTCATTTTCCTGATATATTCTCCACACCCAACTTACCTCTGCTTCTTTTCCAAGACGCATATAGAAACCTTTCATTCCAAGTCTTGTCTTTGGTCAAAGAACTCTCATCAATTTCTGCCAGCTTGCCGGGTCCTCCCGAATCAGTCCAAGCAGTACATTCCTTGAGAGTCGATTTCCAGAAATCGTTTGACCGATCCGCTGCAAAAAAGACCGTAAAGACCTGCTTAAATCTTCTTCTAAAGAAACTCTGCTGACGGTATTAATAGGGAGACTCACTCCCACCGTTCTCCCTGCCCAACGCGGTCGGCAAAGAGATCTCATCCACCGACCTCCTCTCCCAAGGTCCCCTCATCATAACATTCTACCGCGGATCATGGTGTCCCTTCTGCAACCTCGCCTTGCGCTCGTTGCAGTTGCACCTTGCCAAATTCAAAGCCAAAGGCGTAACACTCGTTGCTGTCTCTCCTCAACTCCCTACCATATCTCTGTCAACTAAAGAGAAGCATGACTTGGCATTCGAAGTCCTCAGCGATGTCGGCAACGTCTACGCCACTAGACTCGGCCTCCTGTACCCGCAGCCGCGGTCCTCTTTCAGCCAGTGTTGGAAAGCGTCGGTATTGATATCAAGAAACATAATGGCGATGATTCTTTTGCTGTGCCGGTTACGGCGACGCTTTTGGTTGATCAGAGTGGAAGGGTTAGGGATGCGTTTGTGGAGCCGGATTGGCATAAACGGTTAGAGACGAGTGACGCGCTTGCATGGGTGGATCAGTTGTAAACATTGGGAGGGTGAAAAGGAAGGTGAGGAAGGGAGAAGGGTTGAGCGGAACAAACAAAAGATGGAAAATGTAACAGATCATTAAGATTCATTGGAAGGTGGCTCGTTGTTGGGTTTAGGAATCGGTTCTTCACCAGGGATGTGCCTATAAGCCCCCGGATTATGTCTGACTTCCACAGACCGGCCACGTATTCGTGGCTTTGAATCGCGTTGCCGAATATTCGGGCAAGACCTGAAATTGCCACAAGCCGATTGCTGATATATTTCAACTTTCTCGGAGTGTATTCCTCGATGAGGTCGTACCATAAGCGAAACGTTTCCCGTTTCGACAGTAAGGGATTGTCCGAACTGCTTGGTAAATAGTCTGGAAACCTTTTGAATTTCATAAATGTCTCCAACCTCCAAAACCATGCAGATCCAGGCGGCATGTTATCGGAGTATGCCCAAGATTTATCGATCTCGTCTTGTAGACTTTTCGTTACACCTCTTTCGAATCTCTGTTCTCGGCAACATTTCCAGATCATTTGAGAGGATGTGTAGAGAAGAAGTCGACTAGGAAGTAAGCCTTCTTGCATTGTCCATCCTCTTTTGCTCCACGGCCAATTGAGTTCGTCTTTGTCCTCGTCCCAGTGTGGTGAGAAGAACACGCCAGCAGCGCGCTTGATGTTGGTCGATTCTCCGGCAAGATCCAAATGACATGGAATGGGACAATACTGTAACTCGCGTTCCTTCAGAAATCCACCCCTGACAGAGTTTGAGCTGGCAACAACAAGAGTGACCGTTGACCCCCCGTAGATGTCTTTCATTTTGAAGCCTGCTTATTCCAGTCTTGTGATTCATTGTCTTGATTAATGCACAGTGCATCAATCCAAATGTACGGTATTTCTAGAGCTCGAGTGACCAAGATGGCATCCTGGATCGTGGGATCGAAGTCGTCCAAAGGGACTCCACTCCTCAGTCTATCCAAAGAGTCCGTAGTTAGCTTGATCGAAGGTTCACCTCCCCAGCAGTAGCTTAGAGATAACCATTTTAGATGTTGAAAACCAGGGGAGGTCTTCACCAGCAACGGATTCTCAGTTTCGGTGCCGACACTGATCAACCGTTTTGGCGGCTTCTGAAATTCAGTAGGGGGTTTGCAAGAGTCATGGTTCTTCGAACAGTCTCTTAACCAGCCAGAAGCGATTGCGAGACATGCTTTTGAGCCAGGGTCTTTCTCCATCGTTCTTAGAATCAGCAGCGAATTGTCCTCTTTTACCTTGCAAAGCCGAAAGAGTTCATTGACTCCAGACCAGTATTAGTCTCCATCGCAGAATTTGGTAAAAGTCATCACTTACCATCAGCTTCATTCATATACATATCAAGGCCGCATAGTTTAATCAATCCTTCCTTACTATCAAAACACGCTTCAATATTGCTGTCAAATGCACGGAACACGATCGGCAAACCCCTGGCGTCTTCCGCATCAGCGACTTTTCTTTTCTCAAAGGCCTGGAATAACATTTTGCACATATTACAATCTCCGCTTGATTTCTCGATTTCGAAAATGTCCCTGTGGTACTCAACCCTGGCTGATTTGCCGGACGGGAGCAGGGAATCATAATCGTCGCCATTATCGTCTTGTCTATCTTGATAGTGTTGAAAGCAAGCGATGAGCAGAGGACGAAAGTCTATACTTCTGCATGTCGCGCACAAGGTCATTTTCAACGATCACTGAAATAAATGGCATAAAGGCAGTCGAGTAGTATATGGGGTGTCAGATGAGGGTAAAAGCCAAGAAAAGGACAGCTGGTGTAGATGGAAAACTGCCAATTTCAGCACTTTGTGTGTGGTATTGGATGGTGGAATGCAGACCAATCTTTATGTGATCAATGCAACAGTACAGGAAATAGGGAAATCGATGGAAAATTCCTGATATTCGCTTAAGAAATGACGCATTTAACAGCATTGGTGGCATTTGCTGACCTCATCCAATCAGTATATTGCTGGTGCTTGTGGTTGTTTGCCTGCGTGGCCTGAGGCAGAAGCTGAGAATCAATCACGTCATCTTCCCCCATCTCCCATGCCAGGTCAGCTTCCTCAAAAGCCGAATCATTTAACAACCAAGCTCGGACAAACAAAGCATCAGCCGCAGTCATGGCCCACGTTGATCCTTTCCTCCAATTCGACGACGAAAGCTTTGCTCTGGAGCTTCAACTCGAAGAGATTGGAGCTCAGCGCAAGCTTCAATCCGGCAAATGGACTGAATATAATCCTCCAGACTTTGCATTAGCATTCGATGATTTCGCGGCCGAGCTGAAGAGGGCGATTGTTCTGGTCGGGGACCTGAAGTTCGCTCACAGCATTGCTAGAGCCGTTGATTCTGATGCTGTGGCTATCGAAGAATCGAGGCTCGAGGAGACACAGTCGGTTCAAGATCGAGACTTTGCCCTAAGCTTAAATGAAGATGAAAATCTGCCATCCCAGGATGTTACGAATCTAGCGCAGATGTCTTGCCTCGGAGCGGAGTCGGTCGACTGGGATGATGTCCTGCGAGCTATAGAAGCCTCGACTTTCAGCAACGAGTCCAGTAGCACCGCTGCGGGCCCTTCGGTCCATTACTCTCTCCGCCAGAGAGCTGTCCTTGAGCACTTGCTACAACTCAAAGTTCAATGCAGTGTCTGTGGAGAAGCCGTTTATCCTCATTTCGCCGTGCGTTTGGTGTGTAGTGATACATATTGCAAGCCGTGCCTCAAGTCTTTTTTCTTGCGTGTTACTAAGGACGAAAGCCTTATCCCACCAAAATGTCACCGCCAACCGATTGACATCTCGACCATCAAAGAAGACTTCTTGGTCTGGAATTTACTAGCACGGATAGAATCTACTGTGCTGATCCAGATTGCGCCAAGTTTATTCCCATGCCGCAGCGAACAGCAGATTGCGCCTCCTGTGAGCCCTCATATCGAAACACCATTTCACCGCATCCAAAACAGGGCTTCCAACCTTGCTCATCCGCGAAATTGATAAGGCTCTGCCTTGCTTCATCTGCTGGACATCGCCCCTCATGTGCTAATGCTTTGCAATGCATATAAGTTCCAGCACTACAGGCCTGTGACCACATGACGTGAGTGATACTAACCTACTAGCCATCGTACAAGCATAAGCTGATGCATATCACAGTTGCAGATGCAGTGCCGAGTTCTGCTACAGATGTGGAGTAAAGTGGAAGGAGTGCCCATGCGGTGACTGGGTGCCGGAACTACTCGATCGAAGAGCCCAGCAAATTGTTGACAGAGAAGCTCAATTGCCCCTAGCACCTGCTATTCGTCAATAGCGTGTCGTGGCTATGGCACAGGAACTACAAGCCAACTATGAGTGCGACCATAGTGGCAAGTTCACTAAACTTGAAGGATCGCGCCGCGGCAAGGTCTGCGAGATTTGTGGTACAAGACATCGCAAGTACATCTTGTCCTGCAAACGTTGGCACATGCTAGCCTGCGAAGACTGCCGACGCCATAGACTGTAGGCCCTCTAATATTTCATCATTAAAGAAAAAGCCCCGTCAAAACAGGCATTATCCAGAAGCAGTATTTCTCCGCATGAAGTTTTGGGCAGCTGGAATGCAATTTGATCTCTTCTGTCCAGCTTTTGATACTTAGTGGGTGAGTGAAGTCGGATTTCATTGACAGGACAAAAAATAGATCGTTTGGACGTTTGTGGAAGAAGGGGTTTGGATGGTTTAATATTTGCAAATTAATTCGAACAATCCGAGGTATAACAACTGACTGTTCCTCCTCTGCCGTCACCTGCGCCTTCTATTGTGTACATGTGTCCATGAGGTTCTCGGAGACTATTGCCCAGTAAGGCACAATGACACCTTCAAAAGAAACATTATCCTATTTGATGTAAATAGGATCCCGAAGTGTAATGCCATGAACTGTTACCACGTGATTCTTGAAAAGATTGACGTTGTTGATTTGCACACCCTCAGACTGGCACAAGGGATGATAACAAATAACCTTCTCGTCAGGGCCTAGATGTTTCAAGTGAACATTCTTAATGTGGTCCATTATATGGGAGACGCGGCGAAACGAGCGAACCTGCTTTTTATAAGGATATTTTTCGTTACCAACGCAGAATATGCATTGCTTCTCGTTGTAGAGAAGGGGGATCTCGACCGGCGAAGGGGAGAGGTCTGGACGTGGACATTCCTCCTTGATGGGTGCCTCATAAACTTAAATGGGTCGCTGCTTTTGAGTCTCCTGCTTAGACGCAAGTGCGACCATGAGATTGATAGCGCGAACCTTGCAGGTAACAAAATCCTTCATTTCGAGATTCGTGGAGAAGTCACAGAGGATCCGCTGCAGCTGGGTTCGCTCCTCGAGTTGATGTTCAACGACAGGCTCGACGTACACATCAGCCACGTACGGATACGGTACTATACAACACAGGACTTTTGCTAAAAGAAATCTTCTCCTCTACAAGCACAATCCGCCTCTCTGCAGTCTATCGACTGTCGACGGGTGGCAGAGGCGTTCAAAGGATGATACAGTCTGCACTTACACTTGCGATGGTTCTCGGCGATTTCTCTAAGGCTGCAGAGCTTGAGGCCTTGGAAGCTGAGATGAAATGTCGTATCAAAGGCATGCAGCTCAACAAAAACTTCCGAGAGAATAGGCTGGACGAGCAACTTTAAGAAATTTGTAAGATGCGGAAAGATCTTGATAGAAGAGAGGAGGAGGCGATAACAACGATGCTACGAGAAGATAAGGAGAACAGGTTGCTCATAGGAACTACTTGAGCGATTAATAAATGACCTGAAGACACCCGGAGAAAATCTAAGGTTAGAGACAGCTTATTAAGCTGTAAATGCAGAGATGGCGTTGTTAATGTGATCAATTGGCTATAGGGGAGCTTATTATGTCTAATCGTGATTAGAGATACGTTGTTTAGAGTTAATATATGACTTGTAGTATTTTCAGCGAGCGCGGCCTCGCCTAAAGATACTCTCGTCTTTGTATCGCTATTGTTAGCGTGAGGTGGCTTTGGGGGTGTTCTCGGCGGAGTTAAAGGCATTTTAGTATATAGCGAGGCACTCGGATCTCTCTCTTGGATAAGAGGGGGTCGTGGCCAAACTGTAGATGTCGAAGCTTGAGTTGATAGATTCTTAGAAACGGACGATGAAGACTAGTGCGCAAGTGGTAGTACGATACTTTTATTTGGAAAGTGATATTGCTTTTTCTTTGATTTCGAAGCCTTTCGGACCTTGATATTTAGGGCTGCTTTTAATCAGGTTAAAATGCGATTAAACTCTCCGTAATACTCTATTGGAACGTTTAATTAGTCTAATAGGGTCCATTTGTTATAAAGCTTATCGTGTGTTCGAGTATATAGAAGTTGCTATAAAAGAAAAAGAAGAGATTACATAAGTAATAAGTACTTTTATTAGAGCAAATAAATCTCGGTCGCTAATAATATAAATAAAGCTTATAAAAGAAGAGGAGTTATATCTCAACGTGAACTTTCTAAGGTGATTCTTAGAGAGAAGCGAGTATTTAAATCTAAAAAGGCTTCATTTAAACGTTTTGAAATATGCGGCATATTTTGTCTCTCGCAATATAAATAAGCTCGAACGTAATAAAGTAATAATCGCTTAATTTACTAATGGCTTTTGGCAAGTACTACTTTAAAGATAATTCTAGTATCGAGCTTTAAAGAGCTGCACTAAAAGTAGCTAAAAGGAATTCGTGGGCTTGTTTGACGATCTTTCTAATTACTTCGTATACTTTGTTTATCTCCGCGTAGAAGTTTAATATGCCTTTTAGCTTAGTAAATAAAATGTGTAAAGCTCGTACTTTATTTCTACTAGCCTTTAAACTACTTTTTGTTAACTTTGATCTAACTTTGATAAACTTATTATTAATCGTCTTATATAATTAAATAATAAAAACTAATTTTTTAATAGTCTTTTAAATCTTTTTATATTGTGATCGTAATCATAATAAGATCCGATATAAGTCTAAAACAACGATTTATCGAAAAAGAGCCTTGGTGTTTTTAGCTTTCGAATTCTCTAAAAAGTAAATCGATTACATTTTAGAACTTAGTTGAGATATCGACCTTGCCGCGCAGTTTGCTTTAAGATTTTCGCAAGCGTTATAAACTCTCGTATAATTGCCGAGAGATCCCTAGTATTTAATGCTATTCGAATCGTAATTCCTTTTTCGTTGTAGTATTCTTTAACGCAAATAGTTATAACTTTTAAGCTTTTATTCGAGGTAGCTGATAGAAATGCCAGGTTGCTCGCAATCTCGTTCTCTCGCGAGATGCTCAGATGACGCGTTTAGTCTACCTTAGGGACGGTAAGGTTCTCGCTTGGCACCTTAGGGAGTTCATTTAGCTTTCCGAGACGGCTGATCGTTTGCTGTAATTGCAGGCAGGTGATCACACCTCCCCACATCGTTGTTTCCATGATCCTCTCTTCTCAGTGACCTGCTTCGTTGGCCACGCCAAGACATGGTCAGGTCATAGTAGGTATGATACGGGCGGTTGTGAAAAGGCAAGGTACTTGGAGAGAGGTACGAGGAGGGTTGAGGTTCAATAGAAATCTGCTCTGCAATGTGGACCTGCATAGTGACCGAGAAACGGGAGGGCAAAGCCTAGTAGGATTCTATTGGTCTCTGCAAGTTCGGTAAAAACCTGCTGGTCTCTGTGATGACCGACACTTCTACTGAGCGTACAGAAGACCAATAGAATTCTACCAGGCTTCGTAATTTCTAAGATGTTTCCGGGAAACCTCTATATGAATCTGGCCTGGTAGAATTCTACCAGGTCTGCAAACGTTATGGGCTGTTTGTCTTTTGTTCTTTTAGAATGTAACCTCTTTTCCTTGGGGGTGCTGGGAAGTCATCTGCCCTTGCATATAGTAGAATTCGAAATCGGCTTCAGTTCCAAACCCTCAATGATTTTTAAGTTAACCCATTTTTCTAGATAGACTAGTACTATTGGGGCTAGCTAGATCCTAGACCTTGCATTAGCCTATCCGGTGCTAGCCACACTTACCCGTGTTGCTAACTCAATCAAAGCAAGCTGACTTGAAAATGAAGTTTACCTAAGGATTAAGGTTAGAACGTCCGAAAAGTGCCAAAAGCTCGAACACTACCAAATCAGCAGATCGAAGGAGATTTTGGCTGCTAAACTTCTGATCCCTCGATTCACATTGGCTATTCTGGTTCTCTAATTCATCCTATTTGTGCTTCCTTATATACTTTCGTACCAAGATACTATACGCGCTCAAGAGAATAAGCAAATGCGTAGTCTAGAGTAAGCAGGCGGTTTCGACTCTTTAATCGAGATGCTCTCTTAGCGACAAGAACAAATCATGGCTCAATCGAGCGTAAATTCCGAATATCCTAGAGAGCCAGCTATAAAATTCATGCGGTGACCCCTAGCGATTGGCAGGTCTACGCACTTGCAGTGATGCACAGCGATGCCAATATCGCCGCGAGGCTATCGTCTCAATTCAACAAATAACCTCGCATGCATACCGACTTGATGGCTTAATACTACCGAGAACCTCTCTCCTTTTAGGTCTTTTACATCTGGTCGAATAATGCGTTTGCTAGAATACAATAATAATAGCGAATTCAGCCTGTCCAAGTTCGTTGGCGAGGATATTCCCCGGTATATTATACTTTCGCACATATAGGAGGTAGAGGAGGTCACTTTGGCAGATTTGGCGGATAGTACCGGCAAGAAAATGGCTGGCTATAGTAAGATATAGTTCTGCGGAGAATAGGCTAGGCGTATCGGCTTGTAATACTTTTAGGTGGATACTTGTTGTATCGATAAATCGAATAGTACCGAGTTTGCAGAGGCTATTAACTCTATGTTTCGCTGGTATTAAGATGCGATTAAATATTACGTTTATCTATTAGATGTTTCGAGACTTCTTTTTGATATAGGCAAGTCCAACGAGTTGCCTTAAGAAGCGATATTTCGAAAGAGTAGATAGTTTACTCGAGGCTAGATTTTATAAGAGTTTATTACTTCGGCATTAGTTAGATTCTTTTCTAAAGACGGGGAGCTACTAGGCGATAAGGCATCTTTAGAACGATATATTTGCGAGATAATAGGAATTCCGGTCAAAGCCTTCCAAGGAAGCCTATTGTCTGATTTCGGCGTCTTTGAGCGAATATCATGGGCAGAAAGTCGCTAGACCGCCTATAAAGAAGATTAAGTATACTCACTACTAGGCATTTTCGACGTCAATATGCCGCTTATCTATAGTGAAAGGAGAGAAAAGGCATTAAAGCGACTCTAAGAGGAGATCGATAAAGCTTTAAAGGGTACGTCCTTCTCTTTTATCACTAGTACTTATTAAGAGCAAAGCGCATTAGGAAGTGCTAACTAGAGTAGGGATTAAGCGCGAGGACTTCTTAGTCGCCTTCAATCTCTCCAGTGTTCTTGAGGTCGAACACTTTGTGGTAAGAGAGGAGAAGCTCGGGGAGATATACACGAATCTTAGTAGCGATGGCTCCTGCTGCACTATTATTCTCCATGGTTTAGGCGGAATTGGTAAGACCCAAATAACTATTGCGTACGCGAAGCAGCACAAGGATAATTACTCGGCAATATTTTGGCTGAATATTAAGAATGAGGATTCTCTAAAGTAAAGCTTTATTAGAGTAACCAAGTAAATATCGCGAGAATATCCCTCGACCAACCAATTTAATAATATAAATATAAATGAAAAACTCGATGAAATAATAAATACTATTAAAATATAATTAAGTTTATTTAATAATACGCAATAGCTAATAATATACGATAATTATAATAATTCCAAATTACTTGGAAATATAAATCCCATAATTATAAATATTTAAAATTTCTTTCCAAATTATATTAAAGGTTAATTATTATTATAATATAATCGTCGCAAATTAAATTTAATTATTTTCTTTAAATTCGTAAATTAAAAAATATACGTAATAATTTTGAGATTTTATTAAACGCGTTAAAATAAATAAAATTAAAAAGTAATATAAATATTTTAAGTTTTTTATTATAATTTTAATTTTAATATTCGATTTTAATATTATTAAATTTACTAAAGAATTAAATAGGCTCCCTTTTATATTAATTATTATTAAAAAATATTTTAATTAAATAATAATAAGTTTTTCAAATTATTTTCGCTTGTATTAAAAATTATAAATATAATTCTAAGAATTAAATCTTGAATTGGACTCGTATGAAAATTAAACGCTTTATTTTATATAATAAATTTCATTTAATTATATTAAAGAATAAAATGATTTTTCGGTTAAATTTTTTGGTTTTTAAGCGTATTTCGATAATTAGGATCTTTGGTTAAATTTTTTCAATATAATAATTCGAATAATTTAAATTGGGTATAATAATTAATCAAAAAGCAAAAATAAGTTTCTATTAAATAATTACGAGCTTATAAAAATAAATATATCTCTTTAAGAATTAATTGAATCACGAGAATATAATATATATAAATATATTTATTCGTGGATAATTCACGTTTTTAATTAAATATAAAATTGCGATTTAATTAGATTAATTATGAAATTCATTAGATCGTATATCCTAAGAAAATAAATTATTCGATCGTAATTAATATAATAATAATTTTTCTAATATATAATAAAATATTTATATATATTTTTAAATAGTTTAATAAAAAACAATAGAATAATATAAATATATTATAATTTGGAGAATTTTTATACTAATTAAAACAAATTAATAAAAATCGAATAAATATATTAATGGGTATTATAAAGTAAAGAAAATATATAAAGTCCAAAATATATATTTATATTAAATACAATTAATAATTTAAGCCTTTTATACGCTAATTAAAGTAAATTGATTAAGGCCAAG
>FJOG01000035.1:2037-18183 GCA_900073065.1 Phialocephala subalpina
ATTAGTTTAAATTTAAAAGAGATTTTTAGATTTTCTTTTTTCGAGATTTCTAATTAATTTAAGTTTAAAGCTTAAAATTTAATATTTCTTTCTTAAACTTTAAATAATTTTTCTCGTTTTTTAAACGCAATTATCTCTCGTTAAATTAAGAAATTCGCTCGAGACTTATCTTTATTTTTATAAGCTTTAAATAATTTTACTCCGACTATAAATCCCAACTTTACTTTAATTTTTAAGTTTATAAACTACGTTATATATAATATTTTTTATTAAAAGAATTATATAAATTAATATAAGCATATTAAGCGTTAAAACTATCGAAATTACGATTAAATTAATCGTAATTAATTCGATAATAACTCAAATATCGTTTTATATATAACTATAAATAATCAAGTCTCTAATAATATTATTATTCTTTTTCTCGAAGAAATTACTTTCTTTAATTTATTTCGAATTTTACAAAACGATTAAATCGTCGATACTAATTATATTAATTATATTATTAGTATTTTCTTTAATTTTATCTTTAGTAATTTTATTCGCGGGGATTATAATACTTATAGTAATATTAATAATAGTATTAAATTCGAAAATATTAAAGCTATTAATATTTTTATCTTTAATAAAAACGGCTAAAAGACTTATATACGGTTTAACGATATTAAATTTTACTTCGCGATAAGCTTTTTTAATCTCATTTTAATATCCTAATTATTTAAGCGTAATATTAAACTTATAATATCTTAAAATTCGATATTTTAAACCGTTAGAAATATTAAAATTAATGCCATAGTAAAATACGGTTTTTAGCTTCTTAATAAAGTAAAATAATTCGCTATAAAATTTATTAGCGTCTTTATATTAATTATTCTGTCTTTAATTATACGATTTAATCTTTAATTTTTTTAACGGATTACTTTTTAAACTTGTCCTTATTTCTTTTTACTTCCGAGCATTTTATCGATTCACTTTAAACCCTCTCCTCGACTTTATTCCTTTTCTTTTATTGCTACTCTAATTATCTTTAAACTCCCCGTTAAAAAACTAATCGCATTTTAAGTATATACTATTAATTAAAATATTATTTAATAGTATAATCGATTTAAATACTTAAAGGCATAAAATATAAAGAAATTACTTATAATATATAACGATATTAATCTCACAAAAAAGTATTATTTTAATTTTTATTTCTACGAAATATATATTTTAATTAAAAGAAGAAAAAGGCCTTATAATCACTTTATCGAATTTAATAAACACAAAATAAACTTTATTTATTTAAATATTATCGGTTTAATACTAATTAAGAGTTATAATAGTAATTGATACTTAATTACTTTTAAATATAATAAATCTAAAATAATTCGAGTTTATATTATTAAATCTAAAAATAAAGTTACAAATTATTTTATTTACTTTAAAAAGCATTATAAGTATTCGGATTTAAACTAAGTAATTAAGCGCTTTCGAGACGATAATAGCGGCGAATATATCTCTAAAAAGTTATAAAAGTTCCTCCGCGAAAAAAGTATTAATTAAAAATTAATAAAACTTTATAATCTTTAAATAAATAGATTTATTAAACGCTTTAACTAAATAATTTACCGTGAAATCGCTCTTATTTTTAAATATACCGATATCGATTTAAAATATTAATCGAAAGCTATTAAATATACTATTTACTTCTATATAAAAAGTCTTTACTCTAAAATTAAAAAAACTCCCTTCGAAGCTTAGAATAATTAAAAGCCTTATATTAGTTATATTTACTACTTTAAGTCTATTATTTATTATAATAACTCGGGAAAATC
The DNA here is from genome assembly GCA_900073065.1 of Phialocephala subalpina. NCBI lineage: Eukaryota > Fungi > Ascomycota > Leotiomycetes > Helotiales > Mollisiaceae > Phialocephala > Phialocephala subalpina. The sequence goes on from FJOG01000035.1 coordinate 3,855, forward strand.
TATGAAATTCGTCCGTAATAAAACTAATTAAAGAATTCTCATTAAATATAAAAAGAATAATATTTATCGAATTTTAAAACCAAATAATCGCATTTACTATAATATTACTTTACAAATTATCGAACGGATAATATAATAGTAATTTGATCTTAAAAATACCGAAAATAAACCGAATCGAGATTTCTTCTTTAATCCCATTAAACTTAGAGTTATTTATACTTTCGAATATATTAAATTAATTCTTATTTTAATCCCTTTTTCAAAATCGGACTTTAAAAGAAAATATACTATAATAAAGGATTTCTTTATAGAAAATATAGTATTTATTTAGATTATTCAAATTATTAATCGTTTAACTTTAAATCGCCCGATAATTCTACGATTAATTTTAACCTAAAAATAAACGCCCTAATTAACGCATCGTTTAATTCACTTAGCGCCCCCACTAATAGTCCTTTTTTCTCTTTAAGTCCCTCGGGGACCAAAGGTCACTATCTAATTTAATTGCCCGTTATTTATTCTCCTCTAAATATACGATAAGTTCTAACGGTAATTCGGTGATCCCCTTCGAGCCGTACCCACTAAAATACTAACGCTTCGAACTTCGACCCCCTTAATCCCAACTCCTCGAATATTAACGCATTAAACTTTACCGAATATTAAACGAGAAAATTCGACCGCTCCTTCTCAAACTTCTAACGATTAAAAACTTTTTATTACTTTAATTTTTAATCCTCGATAAAAATCATCCGTTAATTTTAATTAACAAATTAATAATTAATATTAATATTAAAATTATAATTATATAAAACTTTTAAATTAAACGTAAAATCGTTAATAAATTAATAAAAATAATTAAAGATTTAATTTAATAAGAAAAATAAATATTTAAACAAAATATACTTTATATTATTCTTATAAAAGTTAATAATTACGATAATTCGAATTTTAAAGGAAATATTATAAAAATTAATTTAAATACTAATTATTAATTACCGTTTTTCCTTATTACTCGAAAGTTTCTCTATTAAAAAGAGATTACTTTTCGTATTAATTTCTTTATAATTTTATCGTATATTATTATAATTTATAAATCTTAAAATTTAACGCTTAATTAAATTATTCTCGATTTTTTTAAATTTGATATAATTCCGAGTATTTTTTATATAATTCTTTTTCGTGTACAAAATATACGTTATATTATATTTTCTTATAGTTAAAATTTTACTCGATTTAAAACGCTTAAAAATAGTTATTAAATATTATTTAGTATAAAATAAATTAAAACGAAAAAACTCGATAAATATTTTAAAGAAATATTTAAAATTATAATTAAATTAAATAGATTTTATTTTATTATTTTATTATAATAATTTTAATAAATATTTCTTTTTACTTTTAATAATTAATATACTTTATAAATTATAAACGCTTTATATTAAGTGCCTTAAAACGAATTTAATGATAATTTGTATATTTAGAAAAATATAAGCCTTTTATTACTAAAACAAATATAAATTTAGTGATATACTATTATTATTTTTAAATTACCTTCGAAAAAACTATTATAAATAGGTATATTATCCCTTCCAAAAAGGGAATAACTTTGCAAAAAAGATAAAAATCCCCGAAGTAAATAAAGTTATAAAAGAAATAAAATCCCCGAAATAAATAAAGCTAATAAAAGTATAAAGCCAAGTAATTTATCGCAAGTTTTATTTAGTAAACTCGCGTATTATTTAGACTTTTGGTTTCTTCGAGAGGAGTAACTTTAAAGTTATTATAAATACTAAATAAAAACTTTATTACATTTACCGTAAATTAATTAACGTTAAACGCTAAATTCTTAAAATAGAGATTATTAAGTCTCGAGAGATAAAGTAACTCGTAGTATTTAGCGATAAAAGTATATACGCCGCTAATATAATTCTTAGAGGATATATATATAATTAAAAAAAAGGTAATAAAAAGTATATTATTATATTTATTATATACTCTTATTTAATTAACTAATTTAATCGGTTGTTTATTTATTCTTTCGTTCGAAATGAAATTAGCGTTTAATAATTGCGGAATCTAATTAATTTTATATAAGTTTTATTTAATAAACTCAAAATATTTAATTTATAAAGTAAATTCTAATAATAACGAGAGTAAATATATAAATATTAATCGGGGTTTTAATACTAAAAAACTTTATATAATATATAAATTAATATAATAATTTCTTTAATTATTTACTTTATATTAAAACGGTATATATATATATCAAACGAATAATAATAAAATTTTAGAAAAAACTAGAAAAGAAATAATTATTAAGTCTACTTTATTATTTTCCTTTTTAGATTAAGAGAATTACTTGTATTTAAAAGGGGCGTTTAATAATTTACGAGAAATATTCCGAAGTAATAATATCTTTAATTACTTTCGCTTAAAAAAATAATAACTTTTTCTATTAAACGGAAAATTAATCGTTAATAAGAGTTTAAATCTTATTATTAAATTAATAAAAGAATTATTAGTGGATATATTCTAAATAAAAATAATCTCTTTTATTTTCGCGGAAAAATTTAAATAAATAAAAAATAAAAATAATAATAAAAAAAAAACCCCTTTTTAAACTTAATAAATACTTAGTAAAAAAAAAAGATAAAATAGCGAATTGCGAGTTTATTAAGGATAATAATTACCCGGAAAAGGCTTAAAATTATCTTCGTTTATAAATAAAATAGATTTTCCCCTTTTTTATTATATTTAAATCTTTATTTTTATTTTTATTACATTTTTTATTAATTTATTTAATTACTTGAAAGTATTATCAAAAATTAAAAGTATTATTAAAAGTTTTATCGAAGTTACTGTTAAAAATGCTACGGAGATTAAAGTAAAATTAACTTCGATAAAAATAAATTATTTATTTATTTTATTATATTAATTTATTTTTTAAGGATATAATATTATTATATTATTAGTTTTCTCGAGGAAAACGGAAAAAAGTCAAAAGATAAATTCATAAATTAATTTATTTATTTCGAAGTAAAAGTAATAATATACTTTTTAATAATTTAAAGCTAATTTGCATTTAATAAATTTAAATTGCGAATGCGAAATTATAAAGTAAATAAAGAGGAAGTTATAAATTAATTAGTATATTTCGAAGTAAAGATAAAAATATACTTTTTAATAATTTAAAAGCAAAATAAATAAAGTTAGAAACTAAATAATTAAACTCGATTAGTATATTCCGAGGTGAAAATAAGAGTATATTTTTTAACAATTCGGAGGCAAAATAAACGAAATTAAAAACTAGGCAATTAAACTCGATTAGTATATTTTGAGGTAAAAGTAAGAATATATTTCTTAGTAGTTTAAAAGTAATTATATCCCTTTAAATTTTATTATTAAAATTAATTATATAATTATTTAGTGGTTTTCGAAATTATATTTATTTATTTAAAAACGAAATCTTTTAAAATTAAAAAGTAATATAAATATGGAATTATAATGAGATTATTAGTAACGGCGAAAAGAAACTCGAGATTCGTGGTAATAATGAAATTGATAATAAGGAGGAGGAATTTATAAGTAATTCTAATTATACGTTAATTGCGGAGATCGAAAGTAAAAAGAAAAATAGTTAATAAATAATTCGAAGGAAAATAAAAATATTAATAGAAATGGGATTATAATAAGAAAAGTAAACGAATATAATTATAAGCAAAAAGTAAATTAAGGGTAATAAATCGAAAGGAAATAACGAAACTAATAATTTATAATTATTATAATTAATTTTTGAGGGATTATAAAGTTAAAGAAGTTATAAATATTAATAGCGAAGAAAATTAGCGTTAAAATTGAAATAAATTTTTATTATAATTAATAAAAGAAAAAAACGGCGAAAAAAAGGAATAAATAATTAGTTATATATAATTATATGATTTATTATACGTTATATAATTATTATAAAAAACAAATTCATTTTATAATATTTAAAAAATATAATTTCTTTAATTAATTATAAGTAAAATGAATTTATTTATTATATATTTTAATAATTACGTAATTAAAAAAGTTAAAATTAAAATATTTTAGTTTTTATAAATTTTATAAATTATTTTATATAAAAAAATTAATTATAGCGTTATTAATTATAAAGTTATATAATCTTTTTAAAAAAATATTTAATAATATTTAAAAAGTTTTAAAATTTTAATTATTAACTCGAATTAATTTATAGTTACTTCGTATATTAATCGATTTAATAATATTAAATCTCGCAAATAAAAGTAGATTTTTGTTTTAATTTTATAATTCGGAATTTATTGTTTTTTTTTTAATATATTATTTCTTTTATTATTATTTCGAGTGATTCTTTTTAATAAATAACGTTTATTTTATCGAAATTTATTTAGATTTACTTTATAAACGAAATAGTAAAACTAAATAACTTTTTTAATATTCTTTTTAGAGTATTATTTAATTGGCCGGCCGCTAGTAACTTTATTTGCGCTTTTATTAACGAAGTAATAAAAATACAAAATATCGCGTTTATAAAAGTAATAATAGCGATAAAGGAAATTTAAGCGGAAATAAAAACAAAGTAAACTCGTATAATCGTACGATTTAATGAGCGGTTTAATATAATAATAATAAAGTTAAATTATATAATAGTAATTTTAAAAGGTTATAGCGATATTTTATTTGTTTTCGAGGAATAAATACTCGATTAAATATAATCGAGAGATATTTAAATACTTTAAAAACTAATTAACAAGTAATCGAAACGCGTTTAAATATTATAAAGGATAATTAACGGTAAAATAAACTCCGAATAAATACTATATATATTATATTTGCTCGATTTACTTCTTTTTAGTTTTAATTTAATACTTATTTAAACGTTATAATAGTTTTGCGCAAAGTATTAACGGTAAAATTTCTTTTATTTAATTAAAAGTATAATTCTCGTTATTAATCTATATAAATACTAGTATATATATCCCCGGGTTTCTTAAGTTAATATATAATATCAAGAATTTAAATAGTATATATAATCGGTTTATTTTAAGGGAATTATTTGCTAATTTTCTTAGATAATACCTTTATATAATTTCTCTTTTAAATCGGTATTATAAACTATAATCATAAGTTTAAAAATTATTGGAACGTCCGGGGTTCATCACAAACACTAAAATCTTAATCTAATATCAATGAATATATTCTCTATTCTATTTAATCTATTTTACCCCTTTCTAGAAAAGGTATTTAACTACCTATATAATTAAGGAAATGAGATACTAAGATAATAGTTACTAAAGTGATAGAAGTTAGAGCTCTACCCCTTTATTTACCCCCTAAATCCGCCTCTTTATCCCATCGCTAAGCGATCACTTAATTATATCAATACTAATAACTCTTTCTTCGGAAGGAGATACTCCTTCCAATTAGTAAACGATAATTAAAGGAAGTATTATCGTAATTGCAAGTGCATCACTACGTAAGTGGGTATTATAAAGAAAATTAACCGGAAACTAATCGCGGTCACGCGTATTACTGCCTGATCGTCCAAGCTAAAACTAAGGGAAATCCCCTAAACTCGGCGTTTACGAACTCCGAGCCAATTAGAGCTCGCGCGTCGAGAAACGCCAAAAACACGTTCACTGCCGCGCTTTGCTCCCCTCAACCGCCGCGCTTCTCTTCCTCCTTGTCTCTACCAATTGATTCTTGCACCTCAGGACGCTATACCCACCCTTGTATCTTAACGTTAAAGTAGTTAGTGCTAATAAGCGACTCAAGTGATTTATTAGCGGTGGACTTAGTTATAGTATCGGTCGAGTTACTGCCACTAGTAATCCATCGAATCTCCGAGAGTTCTCTACGTTCATACGATTGCTTAATAGCTATAATATCGATTATTAAACGCTTCTCCTTAGTAGTGCTAAGCTTGACCATGTACTCGTAAAGCGAGAACGAATCGGTGCAAATAATCGTAGGGATAAGGCTTATTCCCAACTATTTTATAATAAGATTAAGAGTAATAGAAATCGATATCGCTATATCGATCCCTATTATCATCGCGTATAGTTCTAAAGCTAAGATTACACGCGTAACCCTCTTACACTTAATTGAGCTTTAGTGCAAGACATTTCCCGTTAAATTGAACTCCCTCTCGCTACGCTCCTCATTTCCTAGTATAGCGACGTATCCGATTTAAGAGCTATAATCTGCGTTCATAGCAAACGAACTATTTATAAAGACGAATAACTTTGCAGACGATAAATCTACGCATATAAATCGGAGCCTTCGGTCGAGGTTATCCATTTGCTACTACAAACGTTTATTAAGAGCCATAATTTGCTCTCGTCCGGGGTCTTTGTTAAAATAGGGCTTCCTCCAGTTCTCCACCTCCTATATATAAGGGGGGCTCTGCCCCCTCTCAAATAATAATCGAATGCATACTCATTATACCTTTCAACAAGTTATAAGCTCGGATTCCGCCCGGGACTCAGTTTATTTCTCGAGAATTATTTATTTAACTACTTATTGTTTATCGAAGTTCTATTCATCTGTGATTATTTATCACTTATTCCTCGTAGCCTCGATAAACCCAGCAACTCGAATTGATTCTCTCGAACGGATCTCAAAAACCAGTTAAGTCTTAACTACTTATAATAAGTATAACTAACTAAATCGAGACAAGAAACTACTACCCTTTAGAATCTCACTTTTGAGAAGTCTAAGAGGATATAGAATACTCAAATAAACTCAAACAATTCCAAATACTCGAGAATTAACTCCTAAGCAACTTAAAACGTGTTTATCTTTACTATAGCTCCATTTGTAGTCTCTTTCCCTTTATTTCAAGCTTAAGTCTTATATTGCTCCCAATACTCCGAGACGGTTCGAACGCTTTTCTAATCCTACGGATATAAGTATCTTTATATCTCAAATAAATATGTCTCTTATTCAAATAAACGCATTACTCATTTAATCAAATCTAAAACGCTTTCGAGTATCTCTCGGGCCTTAAATTAAAGGGAGAGGAGTCGGTACTACCGTGCCTTCTTAATAATTGCTATTTCACGGCTTAAAGTTGGCTTAACTTTACTTTGCAAATGTAAATCCTCTTATCGATCAAATAATTTAATCGAGTTTCAAATAGAACTTTTTTTACTTCTATTTCCAAATATCCCTCTAAATAGAAATCATTATATTCTAAACTTTAAGCGAGCTCTTTTCGTTTTTACTTACTCTTTACCGCGGCCTCTTATTAGCTCAAGAGCTTTATAAGCTCTAGCGGCAACTTCCGGCAATCGAGAAGTGTTTTCACGATTATAAACACAACTTAAGATATTACATCGATTAAACACTAAAGACATATTAACTCTACGTACAATACGAAATGCCGAGAACGAGCGCAAACGAGCTTAAATCCAAGCTAAAGAAGATACCGAGAGCTTGAACTCGAGTAAACTAAATAAAAAGAGTAAAGTCTATAAAAGGGCAAATATAAAACCGGTAAAGCGCTGCGTTTTATAACTTTCTATTATACTTCTCACAAAAGAAACGCTCTTCCAACTCGAGCAATCGCAGCCTCGATATCGTCTCGCTTAAAGAAATTTTAATTATTAGTTTTATTACCTCGAAAATACACTTTAAAATACGTTTAATACTTTTATCGGTATTTTCGATAAAATTTATAACTTAAATTCATTTACTAGCAACCATAGTAACATCCTCTCTCTTATAGACGCTAATTTCTAAGAAAGTCACGTCTCCTCTTTAAACTCCGCGAATATCTTCGATCTTACAATCTATAAACTACTCCCAAAAGTCGAAATAATTATATTTAACCTTCAAATTATATCTAACTTTTAAGCATCTACCGATCGGACCTCTTTCTCCTCATCAAATTCCTCATCTTCCTCCTCCTTTTAAAATCCTCTCCCTCTAATTGAAAAATTAATTATTCAATTAGCCGAAATCTTACACTTAACGACTTTATTAATCGATTAAAAACTTTGCACTTATCGAAAATTCTAAATAACTTACTCTCGAACTCGAATCCCTTCCTTAAGACAACGAATACACCCCTCGATCAAACATATTTTAATACTTATTTTATCCGATTCGAAAGATTAAATCATATTTAAAGAAATTAAAATATTTACGGAGAGTTTCTTTTTTAACTCGATCTCGATTCTCGAAAATAAAAGTAATTAGTCCGATTTCTACCGCAAAATAAATAAATTCCTTACTATAAGCGGTTTAAGTTGCACTATATAATAGTCATTTAAGCCGCATCTAATCATTAAACTCGAGTTAAAAGCCAACTTTATTAATACTAATCGAGAAGCTTTTAAGAGAAAACACGATAATTAATTCCTATTTAAAGCAATATACGATAAACAAATACTAGTTTAAGAAGAGTAATAGCGTCGAAATTATTCGATTATTAAGAATCGGTGCGACTATAATAATTAAAAGAAAATAAAGTCTCTTAATCGAGTTTATTTGATGCTTAATACTCTCCGCTTTAAACGGTCTATCGAAACTAGAAAACTCATCGACTTCACTACTCGATTCTACGCGCTTATTTTAGCCGATACTAAGAATATCTCCGATTTCTCGAATTAACTCTCTCAAATTAATAACAAATTAAAAAATCTTTATAAATCAATTATTTTTATATTCGTCCAATTGATTTTGCGTTTCTTTTAAAGCCTCAAATCTACATATAAAATCTTTATTACTACGTTCCAATAGACTTATAATCTCATCTAAACGGTCGAAAATCCTACGATCGATTGAAATACTATAGTTCAAAAAACCTTCGATAAAAAACAATAATAAAATTCATCCGCAATTAATACTAATATTACCTTTATAGTAAATAGCCGCCTATCGAAGGCTTAAAATTACTGCGATCACTATAAAAAGCTTTATTACATCGAAATTAAATACTTTATTAAATATTTTTACTTTAAAAAGGATTTTAATACTAAAAGGAAATCACGGAGCAATAAGCGGAAAACTAATAATACGGCGAAATTATCGTCGAAGAAATCCACTAAATCTTTTATTAAATTTATATTATTCTTAGTCTTTACCGCAAAATTTACCGATACGAGTACTATTATAATTTATAATTTATAATTTTTAATTATCGATAATAAATTAATCGTTATATTTACTTTTTCTTTTACTTTTACTTCCCCTCCTCTCGAGATTACTCTCTTTACTCCGTCCGACTCTCTTAAAGACGATTAGATCGTCGACATCGATTGCACTAACTACTTTACTTTCGACCGCTTTCAATTTATTAACTTTAAATAAAGCGACTTCGGAATATACAATAAAATAAAAGGATAAATCAAATATAAAAGCATTAAAGATATACTAATCTCTATTTTTAGTTCGAACGATCAACTTACGATCTTTACTCTTTTTAACGTCAAATATTATCCGATTATAAAACTATATAATTTCATCTTAATCTTTTAACTCTTTAAAAGCAAGAAGTTCTACTTGCGATTTAATGAGAACTCGATTTTTTAAATAGCCGGTAATCACAAAATTAATACTACCGCTCGATATAATCTTTAATTTCTCGATCGAATCGAATGACTCCTTTTACATCGATTTGCGGCAATCGCCACTCTAATAATTAAAACTTTAATTAAACGAAACTCTTACTCGTTTAAAATATTCGAAACTTATATTATCGTTTAAAATAAACTCATTTAATATAACCGTATAAATTATCTCGGCGCTTAAAGACTCGATAAACTCCCGATCGACTTTACGATTAAACTTAAAAACGGACTATATATTTACGATATTTATATCACATAAAAAAACAAAAAAAAACCGTATAATTATTTTATCGAATTAAAAAAACACTTAATAAAGTTAATTTACTTCGATATAATTAATTTAATTTCGATTAAAAAGTTCGACGGTAATCGATTTTTCGTTACGTTTATATATAATAAGACTAAATTAGTACGAATATATATTATTAAATTCAAAGGCGAAATCACGGATTATTTTATCCACTTTAAAAAGTATTTCGAGCGTTCGAATAAAAGTTAATTAATTAAGCGATTACAGGATGATAATAAAGGAAAATACGTAGCGAGTAAACTCTATAAAGTCCTTAAAGAAAATAATATTAATTGAGAATTTATCGAATTATATTTATTAAAAATAAATAGTTTATTCGAATAATTCGATTAAACGATTTAAAGGAAAGCGGCTCCTCTTTTTAAAAGAATTAACTTCGACTTTAATTTTTAGTCGAAAGCAGTTAAATATATTTATTATCTTTATTTTCGATTTTATTACTTTGTAATTAATATATTACCGTTCGAAGTATAATACGGCAAAAAATTCAACTATAATCACATTAAGACTTTTAGCTCGATTATCTATTATTATAATCTTAATAAAGATTAAAAAAGCCGAGATAAAACGATTTAAAGGATTTTAATTGGATATAAAAGAAATACTTTATATAGAATTTTAAAGTCAAACGATCGCATTACTCGAAAAACCGCGATTAAAAAAGTCGAGCGCTTCCTTTGAGATAAATTCGCTCCAAAAGATAAGTATAAATACGAGTATAAACTTCGATAATTTATAGATTACTTTACAAATCCGATTAAACCGCCAATTCTTATCTCGGCATCGAAATTTGTATCGAGGCTTATCATTTTACTTTATTTACTAATCTCGATGCCTTTACTTAATTTAAACCTCAAAAGGAAACGGCCAATAACTAAAGACTAATTCATCGATTATACGGAGCCAATTGTCTCACTATTACTTACTTTTAACCGTCTAAAGTCAAATCCGCTCGGATTAACTTATTTACTTGCTTTACAATAATCTCTTACTTCTCCGAGAGTATTAATCGCCCGCACGATAATCTAAAATCAACGGCTTTTAATATCTCGAGACTCTCGATCGATAATTACTAGACTATTTCATCGCTTATAGCGCTATTTTACTTCTCAACGCTTAAAATCTCTTATCGATTTCGATAATAATATTTTTTAATCGAATAATCCACTAAAAAGAGATTTTTTACTCAATCGAACCGTTAAACGTAAATACTTCTAAAACTTTACTTTTAATTCGGACTTCGAAGATAATATTAACTCCGATAATCTTTATATTATATTTTCTTAACGGACGAAAAATCAATTTTCGACTTTTCTTTCTTTCGATTAATTATCGAACCTTTCGAATTTAATCGAAAAAAATATTATATACTCTTTAATATTACCAATAAATTCGAAAGAAAATAGCAATACTTATAGTACTCTTATTTGCGATAATAAATATTTATTTTTTCCGTGGAAAATAATTTAAATTTCAATATTAATCGTTTAATTATTCCTTTTAATTACTCGTACTTTCGATAAATCTCCGATTCTCTTGATTTTTTGGCCTTTATTTACATCGAGTTTATTATCGACGCTTATAATCTCTTCTTCTTCTCGTTTTATTTTACATTTTACGATAAATACTTTTTATTATTTTTCTTCGATTACGCGGACTCGAATAAACTTTTCGAACTTCGAATACTCGAGTAAACTATAAATTGCCCGCAATAAAAGTAATAAAAAGTTGTAATACGAAATAAATATATATTTTTAGTAAAGAATAATATATAAACAGAGATAAAATATTTAAACGACCGTAAATTACTCACTAGAAAATGAGTATTCAAAATCAAATAAAGCGTTACGAAGGAGATTCTACGGTATAAAGCTCAATAAGTTATCCGCGGTTTCGAGTAACGAAAGAGTATCGATTTCTATGAGACTTTTGCTTCAATAATGAAACTTATAAATTATAAGGCTATTTTTACTCTCGCTACTATTAACGATTAAAAGATCGATTAAATAAATATTAAAATAGCTTTTTTTTACGGAGAAATCGATATTAAAATCTATATCGATTTATTTATCGAATACGGAATCTTTAGAATTATTAAATTAAATAAAACTTTATATAACTTTAAATAATCGCTTCGTATTTAATATAATACTCTCGCTAATTTTCTCTCGAAATAAGACTTTAAATTATTCGATACTAATTCCTCGGTTTTTTTGCCGCGAAAACATTATCGTCGCTATTTATATCGACGATTTTCTTATTATCGGTAATTCACGGGAAAATATCGATACCGTTAAAAAGTCTTTTAATTCTTACTTTTATATATTCGACTTTAATTTATACTATTTTTACTTAAGTATAAAAGTTATTCGGGATTATTCTCGCTGCACTTTTCGCTTTTCGCAGATAATTTACCTCCGAAAAGTCCTTAAAGACAATAATATATCAATTTGCTCTACCGTAAGTACTCCGATAAAGCCAACGATCCGTTTACTCTCGGCCGAAAAAAACTATTAAATACTTACTTTTCTTCGATAAAAATATTAATCCGCAGTAAAGTCCTTTATATACGCTATACTTAGTACTCGATTAAACATTGCCTATACCGTCTCAATAGTCAATCGATTTGCCTCGAATTCGATCGAAATACATATAAAAGCAATAAAGAAAATCTTTAGATATATTTAAAGTATATTAAATATAAGTTTAATTTTCTAAAGATCAATTTAATCGCTAGAAAACTATATCGACTCCGATTAGGCCGATGATTATAATATTAGGCGATCGATATTAAAGTATATTTTCAATGTAAAGTCTACAATTATTAATTAGTCTATAAAACGCCAATCTACGGTCTCTTTCTCATTATACGAAGCCGAGTATATCGGGCAAACTAATGCAATTAAAGAGGCTATTTAGCTTTAAAGTTTCCTCAAGTAAATCAATCTTAGAGATTTAAACTTAATTATTACTATTATTTACGGAGATAATTAAAGCGTTATCGCATTTGCGAAAAATCCTTAATTCTACGCTCGGATTAAGTATATCGATATCTAATATTATTTTGTCCGCAAGAAAATCGCCGAAGGAAAAATAGACTTAAAATACGTTTATACTTCGAAGTAAATAGTAAATAGATTTATTAAAGCACTATTAAGAGATCTATTTTAAAAGTTCCGGAAAATTATAGAAATCGAGTAATTTAAAGATCAAAAGAGAAATTTACTTACTATTTGGCTAATCGTTTGTAGATTGATTTAATTTCTATTCGAATAGTTTCGATCGAGTTACTTTTATTAATTACTTTAATCGAACGGATATTCCTTTATATTTCTTTTTACTTTATTATAATTCACTATTTTTTATAGACTTTTTTCCCTATATAGTTTTAGTTATAGTTTATCGAAAGGGGCTTAATATCGCATGCATATAGTGGTTACCTTTGTATTAGAGAGTGTGGGAGTTGTTCGATCGTATAAGAGTATTAAAATAGGGCTTTCTCCAGTTCTCTACCTCCTGTATATAAGGGGGGCTCTACCCCCTCTCAAATAATAATCGAATGCATGCTCATTATACCTTTCAACAGTCTTAATATTGAGCTGCTACCGATATATCGAACGCAGCCTCCGATTAATAAATTATGCCTATATATGCTCCTCGGGCACGTTGCTCAAAGTAAGCTTACTTAAATTCGTTCGATTTAAAGTCGATAAAAATTAAATATTTCCTTTGTTTTTTTTAAAGTAAAGTAATATTAAAGCCACTCCCGTTTATTACTAATTCGCACCTATTAAATATCAATAGAGTATCCCGCGCTAAAGATTCTATAGGTTTAATTATTAGTTTAACTTTCTTTAGTTTAGTACGCTTTAATTCCACGAACGCGTCGTTTCTTAAAATGAGTATATCGTCCGTTTATATAATTACTATTCTGAATAGGCCGTCTTTATTCCGAGTAATTAATAAGCACGGGTCGAACGTTAACGTTTCCATTAAGAGTCTATTTTTATAGTAATTACTATAAGTATTATACTAGTATATACTTACTTCCGGAACTTTATAAAGTAGTTTAATAACTTTAAAAATAATACTTAGTAGCAATTCATAAGTTATCTCTTTTAAGGGTCTTGCAAATATAACGCGTACTAATGGAATTATTAATTACATGTAAACTTAAATAATATTTCTCAAGTAGAAATTAATTCCTTTATTTTTAAGTAATAAGGTTAAAGCGACGATAATTCGTTAATTAACTCGCTAAATAATCGGTAATTACGTGAGTATTGTAAAAGGGCAATGGCTCTCCTAGAGGAAAACCACCTTAACTTGTATAATTGTAGTAAACTTATAAGCAATAGTAAAAACTTGATTTCGCTCTTATAATTATTCGTTATACGTAGTAAGGCCAGCAAAATAGAGT